>CAJQZM010040029.1:0-20537 GCA_907164665.1 Colias nastes | reverse complement strand
TATCATGTTATATGTAAAACCGAGGTACGACAATGTGTAGTAATAATATGAAATGTAGAGCTTATGAAAATGTAGATGTAGAGTCTTTTACTTGCAATCATTATATAATGTAAGACGATTAAGCGTGATGACATAGTTAGGTTAGTGAGTGTCACCCTAAAACTAGTCTTATCCTCCTTGTTTTAAAGAGCAATTTTGTTCCTATGGCGGTATGTGAAATATTTTTGTTTCTTTCGTTTGGCAATCGGAGTGCATTCTTGTCGTCCAAATGCACGTGTATTATAAAAAACGTCACGTTCTGTTTATTCCTATGTTTGCTTTGGGATATATATTTTGGGAATCATCCTAAACAACCTTCACCTTCCTCTGCCACATAGGAAAATAAAAGTTAAACGTTTGGGCGTAAGAGCCTAAGAGGTGTTTGATAATTCCGAAAAATACTTCATGGTCATAGGTTATTTGCAATTAACCTACAGGCCAATGAGGGAAAAATATGAATGATTGAATTTCGACGTTTTCAAAGTTGTTCGACATGATACATTGCAATTGTTTTGCATGTAGCTCTGTTTGTAAAGATATCCACAAGAAGAGAACTTTGTGGTCTTTACACAAATAATGACCCTTTTGTATGTAATTTATTTTTTATTTCGAAATCTGACTCATCAGCGATATCAACATCCATCATTGAAAAAATAGAGATAACCACAGTAGTTGCAATATATTAAAGGAAAAATACCGTTGACACCTAATTATTATTGGCCGAGCGTTGCAAAATCCTATTGATGAGACATTAAACTACATGTTTACAGTGTCTACGCATGATTGACCACAAAAACTTCCACGAGGTTATATGTGTCACTATCGTAGTGAAGGCTAGACTCATTTTACACATTATTTTTTACCACCGGTTCGGAAATCGAAAAGCACTTTCGACGAAAAGGTATGGAAAAGGTGACTTAAGTTATAACACGTACATAAGGTACCTTTTTTTTTTAAGTGGGAAATCTTTCATAGACATAACCCACGGCCTCCGGGGAAGGGGCCGTGGGTTATGTCGGATTCCTACCGACCAAAACCCCACTGTGTTCCGTCAAGCCGCATCAACGACGGGGCCACGGGTATGGTAGAATTCGTCCGTGACGGACATAAGGTACCTACTCTAATCCCAATTCAAGCAAATGGCTATTTCAATTTCGGTACATGATTGTGTTTTAAACAATAGCATTATGATGGCGAGGTCGGTTCAGCGAAGAAGTGAAAGTGAGCGCGGCCTCGCGATGGCCCCACGACCACGCCTTGGCGCATCCTTGAGGATCCAATAACTGTGGGACCTATAAGTTAAAAAAGTAGTTAAAGGCAGAGGTGTTCCTACTCTGCTCTTAACGATTTTCCTTAAACGGCAGCATTTGGAAGTTTGGACGTAGTAGTAATGAAATAATGTTGATAGTATGATGAATAACCTTGACACGTTTTTGCGACGATTTACGATTTATTTTTATTTTACGGTTATTGTTAGACCATAGAATTAAGAGGCCGTATCGATATTAGAGTGATTTTGACTTGTTTCTGTAATTCTTTAGGAGCTCGTTTAAGAAAACTAAATTAGTAACAATGTGTTATAATATCTTAAATTAAAGATTTATTCAATATCTAAAAAGTGTCCGAGACAATTTATTGATTTTCATTGTCCAGTTTGTTTAATAGCCAATAACCTGAGGCGTGTTTCAATTTTTTCAATGCGGGACGTTTCACGTTCGTGACTTTGTAGTTTACACAGAATTTAAAAGAAGAAGTTTTCTTATAAAATATACAACAATAAAGACACTGAGACATCCTAAAAAGTGTTCGAGGAATTTTAAGTACTTTTATTCAAAAATTCGAAGAAAATCTAAGTTAAAATAGCCTTACTTTGATGAAATTTTATGCGTATATGGAGAAGAGCGAGATGTCCTAACACAAGCATTTAATTGCTTAAAAGGATGTCTCAATGACTGTAAAAAAATTGTAATCATATTTGTTACAGAATAAATATTTTTGATTTTTTGATTTTGATTTGATATGGCGTCGAATTTCTAGTACATATACAACAGAGTTAAAAAAAATAAAAAAATACACATTAAAATGCTTAAAAATTTGCAATAAAAAAAATACATATTATATGTTTTATGAGAGTAATGGAATAATTTAAAGTTCTCTAGAATTTTCGATTATTTACGGGAGCGCAAACGTTGTTACGGCAGACCTATATAATCGAATATTCTAGAGAACTTTAAATTATTCCATTACTTTCATAAAACATAGTAGTTAGTTTTTTTAAACGAGCTCCTAAAGAATTACAGAAACAAGTCAAAATCACTCTTAAAATCGATACGGCCTCTTAAGGACTACCAAAACAACTGTTAACGTTTAAAGATCCTTATGTTATAGAGATAGATAGATATAAGCTATCGCTATCTTTCTGGCCATGGTACGGAACGCGTTGTTCTCGTACGCGGCTCGCGCTTGGCGGATCGTGTTCTAGGACACAAGTGGGAGAGATCACGTGCTCGTCTAAGCCGTAAAGCTCAAAACAATTTCACAATTGCGTTTTATTCGTTCGGTGATTGGTGACGCGGCCGTCTTGTTGACAGCGTTGCGTCGGTTACGTGTGCTGTATGATGTAGTATTGTAATAATTATTATAATACGCGCGGGGGCTTAGTTATTTGTATTATTTACATGTTTTGTTGTGTACAGTTGAGACCTGTTATTTTCTTGATTGTTAGGTGTCTCGTGTTTTTGATTTGTTATTATTATCTATTGGGGAAATACAGTGTCACAATGTTGGCGTCTTCTTCAAAATTATTGGCCTTGTGAGAATAATTATTTTCCATACATTTTACACGTATCTGAAACCGGTTGAGTTGAAAGGAGTAGTAATTAAAAGTAGCCTTCTTGGAACTAGCGCTTTTTGCTTGAGACGAATTCTTTGCATACTATCATTTTTAGTGCGCAATCAAATGAGTGATATATTTTTGATAGGTTTGATCAAGGAATTTTATTAAATATTTCTGAATTCACTGGTTCTATTCAGAAATGATAATTTCAGAATGTTAAAGATATTTTTGAAAGAAACCTAGATGTACAAACAGATGTTTTGATTACCACTAACTATGAACTCAGAGATTGTAAACGATATAAAAATCATTGATAATCCTAATACGGATCCAAACCACCTTTAGCAACAGAAACTGTTCGCAACCGAGTAGAATATATTAAAACTAGCCATCGAGATCGCTTCTGAATCCACTCAGAACAGTTGCAAAAATGTTGTCAGCATTTTAATGCTGTTTACCGCCATCAATGCATACGTGACACTAATGGAGATGGCTCACTGACACCCAGATATTCTGCTGCGTTCTCCACATTATTGTAAAGATAGCGACCGCCTCTCTGTCTCGCCTCGCCCGCTCGCTGAGAGCGGGACAGAGAACCATTTGACAGCAGTTCAACCACAGACTAATAATAATATACTACGTATACAAGTTCAACTATAGTTTCATTGGACTCTATAAAATCACCGATATCTCGCGTGTTTTCTGATTAAACCAGATATAAGTTTAGTGCCGATATTGAGCATACAGAGCGATAGAAGAAATTAGATTTTCATTTCGCAAACGCGTCACGTTTTGTAATTATATTCGATTCTGGATTAAGTTTATCGACAGCAGCCGTGTATAAATAATAGATGAGTTCGCCGCTCGAAAATCTGTTAGAATTGTAAAAAATGATTTCCGAGGGAAATGTATTGTGATTTGTGTCATGTCGTCGCTTTGCATTAATTGGTGGGAACGGTACTCCCCCGCCGCCCGCGCGCCGCGCCCCGCTCTGCCCGTTACTCGCTTAAATTACAATACGATATTGTTTCAGATTTTTCGCGTCACTCGAATACAAATTTAATGTGAAACTAGCGAGCCGGCCCCGCTTCGCTCGCACAGGCACGGAATTAAGTTGTTACTGAGCCAGTTAAGGTAAACTTCCATATTACCCGTTGTATGACATTGTACACAGTACGTTGAGATTGCTGAGAGAATCTTTATGAAGTATGCATTTTGTAACTTAAGTACCTGATCTTCGAGACATATTAAAACTTAAACAGGTTGTAGTATGTGGCACATAAATTGATATCGGCAGAAAATGTAGCATAAATAAAAGTACCATAAAACATCTTAGCAAATTCTTTGCAAAATTGTATCTCGAAAAATGTTGATGAGGAGAGCTCCATTACCATAATAACATTTTCTATTGTCGTCATTATTAACGATTAATCGTGCCATGAATGTTATCATATAATATTTTTTGTAAGTTTTATATTGTAATAAGCACTTTTATCAACGGTTGCGCGAACAAAACTTGGGGCTTTCACGATACGCGCCGTATCTCAGTATCCTGTGGGTGGACTCCCCTTTGTCTCGCCCGCGATAGCTGCTCCACACTGCCGGAAAAATCCAGCTGATAGCGATCGACACGTACAGTAAAAGTAAATCGTCACCGATTACATTAATGTTACCTCCGTGCATAATTACTTGTTGGAAAATGGTCCTTCGAAATTGGATTATTTTGAATCTAAGTTTCGCCTACATTATTTTTCTTTTAAACTGATATCGCTAATGCTCTGTGATACACAGATAGAATAGAATTCTGCTAAAGTTACGTGATATAAATCTCAATCGAGTTATCTCGGTCGGCCTCGAATAAGTATGATTTTCAGGCTCGCAGGCAGTTTGATGAGATGGGCAGAATCCAGAAATAGAATGTAGGTATATCGCTAGGTCGGGCGCAACCTGCTCGACCGGCAGGTGTGGTGTACGCGGGGCACATGAGCGCGGGGAGCTCGCCTGCACGGCGCACGCTGCACCGCGCCAAGGTCAGCCGCCGCACGCATGCGCTCCCTCGCCGACCTTATCGCGTACGCCCGCCGTGTTTATGTGTTCCTGCGACCTGCACTCGAAACAATGCCTTCTCTCATACGGAAATCTCGAAAACATCGATAACCTCCCCCCCTGGCTCCGCTCGCCTTCGCTCCGCCGCGTCGTGCCGCCGGCTCGACTTAATTTTTAATCTTTAGAGTTCACGGTTAAATGCGTATTGGTATGCGCCTATTTATAGCGAGATCGAGGAAAGTTCGTCTCTCGCCGAGCCGTGATAACTCGCCACGCGTAGGCAGGCCCGACCTGTTATTATGGATTCGTATCTGCGGCAAAAGTTTTGTCTCGCTGTCCCTCAGCATCTATCGTGTCGGCTCGATGACTTGGTCTACTTCATTTTAGCAATATCATCTTGACACAAAGAGTTTAACTAACTGGTATAATTATCTGACTTCTCTGTCAGTAAAAATAGTAATTATTTTTCATAAAGTAACATAATAAGGTGTTAACCATCCGTTTGCAAGAATATTTTCACAGCGATAATTTGGTATTCATGAATAACAATGAATAATGATGTATCGTCGGCGAATGTGCGTCGCCCGTTGCCGTGTGGTGACGATCGCTATGGCTCATTAGAAAGTTAGCTTTTTCGCACATAAGGAGCGCAGCGCGGGGCCCGGGCCGCCCACGGTCGCGTCGTCCTCCGCAACAGCCGCTTCGACACAATGTTCCATTCACCTTATTCGCCGAGGTTCAGTGACTCCGCCGCGTCACCGGCACACGAGCGCCGCCGGCTCATCGGCCAGCGCCGACTGCAGTTAGCATTCAGTGGAAGTGCGGGTGCTCGGCGACCTCGTTCCGGCGGCGGGAGCGCCGCGGTTATGTAAAGCGCTGCATGTGCGAGTGTTGCGCTCGGCCGCGTGCAGTGGGTGCGGCGCGGGGGAGGGGGGGTGCTCCTCCCGCGCGGCGGCACCGGCGGCTCGTGGACCGCGCGCTGCTCGCTGCGGGTCAGTCGTCGAGCGCCGCTTGTCGACATCAGCCGCGCCCGGCTGTCGTTGAGAACGCTCTGGCGTGAAGCGCCGGATCCGCGGTGTGTCGACTTTCGGGTGCGTACCGGGGCCCGCGGGTGCGTTTTCGACGGTCACGATCGCGGCCCGTCAGCTGTGCTCTAAAATAGCACTTGTTATCATCGCGACCTCGGAGGCGAGACGAGATAGCGCGAGGTCGGCGGCACCTGCGCGCCGCCGCACACGTGCGCGGCCCGCGGTGCAGCGCCGAGCTGCGGAGCCAGCTCTCCTGCCCGCCGCCGCTCGTCTCTCTCCGCAGGATCGCGAGATCGCTTTGTTCAATATGTAAAAACTATCGAGAATTCTTTATGAAAATCAGACGAAAATATAAAATCCGATGATCTATAATTACCACGGCAATTATAGATCATCGGATTTTATATTATAACAATACTACTGACCGAATTTGTGCGATCGAACATTGATGACGCAGGTATTGTAGCGACTTTTTTGAAATGAATCTTTCATTTATACAATAGTAACTGAAACGATTCGATTCATTTGCTCTCCTTTGTCGCTTAGGGTTTATCGTTAATTTTCTGATATCAGCTGCTTATCTTCATATAAATATATAGCTACGTGCCACACGTATGTGAGATTGTTATTATGTAAAATATGTTGACGATTTTACCCCAGGTTTAAATCGTCATGATATACTGTCTTCCTATTTAACCCCCTACACGGTGTTGATTGACCTTCTTAAAAACTAGTTTTTAATTCTTCCACGATCACTGATGCGACTGAGGTTTTTATTGTGTTTTTATATTTAGTAGGTCTTCTAAAAATATTGTTAGTTCAGTGATATCATTTAGCCAATCAAAATTTTTCTTTGTTATTTCGTTCATGTTATAAGATGTAGCCAACGTTTATTTTCGTCGTAATGTTGGATTCTGTTGAAGTTCGTTCTTTTCCTCGCGTTTTATTGTATCTCTTTATCCATTGAATTACTCTCTATGTTTTCTGTCACGAATTCAAAAGTGTCAGCAATTACTGGACCCAAATATTTTCTTTTATTTTGGCCTTCTTCAGTGTCATCATACCTATAATTGTCTGGATTTATTTGGGCTCCTTATATACTTTCTGTTGTAATTTGATAATGTTATTAGTTACCTGTGTTCCCTTTTGTTGAGTCTCAAACGTTGAAACCGTAAAAATGAATGGGGACTGCGTAAATTTCTTCGCAAAGAAATAACGAGAGTTTAGGAACTTTTTCATTTTTGTTATATAATTTGTTTATTTGGAAGCTTATGTACACGACTATCAACTGTTGATTTTGTGGCATTAAAATGGCTATCATGTAATCGTATATTGATCCAATTTATAGATAAAAGCAGCTGAAACTGAAGGCTAGCATTTCTGCTCCGATCAGTATTTTTAATATGTTCGTTACTAAAGATCAATTTGAATATATTTAATTTTACTTCGCATGCGTTTTTGGTTAACCTAGAGTTGTTGAAACACTAACTTGTCTTCAAGCCAATCAGAATATAGGTAATTCAGAATTTCTCGAAACCCATCTTTATTTGAAAAAGACGTTAAAATGCAACGGTGATTTCATTATGCTAAATTGATTTGATCGCGTTGTGGGCAGTTCGTGTTTTTAGTTCATCAAACGATTTAAATAATTAAACTTGCTATAATTTTTCAAGACTCGTGTATTTGTTTGTATTCGTTAAAATACTAATACGCAATAAGATTTCCGATCGAGGTGATAACATTTAATTTATCGCAAAGGTTGTTCCAGAACATTGCAAGCCAAACGCTTTTCTAATCGCTGTGTGCAATTAATGTAATAATTATGCCATTTCATTGTGCAAGTTAATATTATGTTGCATCTGTTAAATGTTTAGGATAAAACCAGTTAATCTTAATGGTCTCAAGACTCACTGTCGGACTTTTTAATTTAGCGATACCCTTTGATTCTGGATCTGGATATTTTGGTATGCCCCAAATTTTGTTTTATGAAATAATTTGAAGATCACATACATTTTAATAAACAATATCTTATACAATAGGTTATTGATTTCATAGGGGTGATTTTTTCCTAAATTCAAAAATCAAGCTTTTGTAAGAAGATTCCAAAAACTTCTACAGTAGGTAAAGTTTTCCAATGAATCGCTTGAGGTATCTCTATGCTTCAGTTTCGCCTTCCATTTCTTTTGGATATCTTCCAGGCTGAACATCTCTATCTAAAATCATTGTCCATCATCTAGACCATCTCGAGAGGACCATTCGATGATAGCTCGATAGATGTTTCTTGTTGCGCAATCTGTCGGTTACGTAACGTTAGCACGCGTCGTCCTAGCATTAATTATGCTATTTTGTGTCGATATCGGATGATCTCGGTGTCAGGTTGCGTCGTGTCATTGTAATGGTGTCAAACAAGTGGTGACTGGTGTGCGAGACGAGGGTAGTCGTGCTCATGGTTCAGACCAATTGCTATTTTTCTTATTGGGTTCTTGTAATATTCGTATTGGATAGAAATTTTGTAAAAGCTGTTCAATGAGCGTATTCATATTTAAGCGATGTCAGGATAGGTTCTACTGCTCTTTGTTTATTAAACAGAAAATTAGCAAACGATTTCTGCCCAGGATGTCAAGAATAATTATTGATTAAAATGTACTTTAAATTGAATATTAAGAATGGATGCCGATAAAGCAGTTACACCTGCATAATATCATATTTTATTGTTATAAATTCTTTAGATAAAATTATTACTTGTACAGAAAATGTTTTCAAATCACACGTGTACCTATGTATATATATGCGCATTACTCTTACTTCAAACAATATTATGTAACACTTCGAAGGTTTCCTCGCTATCGATACAGCTCGTACGTATATCTACTTGACGTATCGCTAACGCTTCGAACTTCATCTGAACGTATCGACGATTCGCTTTTACAAATTTCACTCGATCTTGGCTTCGGTTCATTATAAAAATAATCGTTTCTTATTTTAACATGTCATCTAGACAACTAAAGAACGTGTTATTTTTATTCGGTAATTTGGTAATTTTAAATTATCATATTCCATTTGATTAATTACAGTGGTTATAAAACATGAGCCAAAGCGGTTTAGCTCAGTATAAATTGCAGCTGAATCAGCTGTGACACGTGTTACTTCTTTGTTAGGCTATGCAATACGGTCTTCCGTCGTACCAGGGCGGCATGACGCTTCAGGCGGTCGCGGCGGGGCGGCGAGCGGCGCGGGGGGCGCGGGCGGGGTGGGAGGTACACGTGCTCGCGGCCGTATCCCCGTGCATGCCATGCGTTCCCCCCCGGCCCGCCGCCCCCGCACTTGTTGAGCGCCCTCACTATCCGTGCCACTGGCCTTCGAGCCACACGACAATATTATTATAACAACTCGCTCCTCTTCCTCGCATACTTTCCGTCTCTTTCTGACGTGCGATTCGAGGCTATCGATTTCTACATCTCGTATATTATGTTATTGTCCTTTTAATTCATACGTTTCGCAACTGTTAAGTATTTTCATTAGAAATTCATAACGGTCTCTGAAAATTTTCAAACGATGCATGCGCACAAGGCAATCTAGAAAGTTCCGTATCGTTTCGATTGTTTCAGTTTCGAGTTTGTTTTGGATGTTTGAAAAGGTTGAGTTATCGAACGCTCCGGTATGGCCTCCGCCGACTCCGGGGCAGATTGACGTCACCGCACCGGGCTTACGCTTGTGAGTCAGGCGAGCTGTCGCAATCCATGCGTTATACACTTTACTCGTTTCGACATCTTTTATTTGAGCACTACAAAGTGTACGAAAGAGAAATCACAGACACTTCAAAGTTATACGCAGTTCCTTCCCTACCTTGTTTGCTTTTAAAGTTTTCCTTCGAATCAATTGTGAAAACTTTATCATTTGCTCATGTCTACAATACCTGTGTCAACAATAGATTATCAGTGGGGCTTCTGAAAACTTTGCCATTTTACGTAAATACATTCCCACAAAAGTAAATTCCCAACAGTCGAGTCTCTGTTACTTTCGACAATGAGCGACGTTTCAGAGTATTTGAAAATAAATGATCCACACTCTACAGGCCGCAATATGCTCATTGACTTGTTTTATTACTGTGGTATTGAACAAAAGCGTCTAAATTCATATTACTACAGGTAAATTAGCTTGGAGAAATTTTTGCGTTTGTAGTAGTGTATGGTCAGCAAAACAACATTTTATTTTTAGTTTTTATTTTATATATATGTATATATAATATATAAATATGGGATTTTAAATTAAACTATATGTGTTTCTCCTCTGAAAAAGATGAGACTTTAATTTAATATTTACACATTTAACATACGTATAACTTTTACAAAATGAACATGATTTTACAAAATGACAATGTTACTAAAATGAAAAATTTACTAACCTGAAAAAGAAACGACATTTAAAGTTTAATTCTTTAGTTTGAGAAGTCAAAGGCTTGCCTCGACCATGTTTTAACACTGGAGCCATTTTGAATTAACAATACAAAGTTACAACACTTACACACAAATTAAACACTTCAACAAATATTATAACAATAATAACAAATAATAACAACAATCAACAAATACAAAAGGAGATTGCCCAAGTGACTATGGCACTTGGTATCGCAATCAAACTTATTGTGTCAAGATGAAATATAGCTCAATTTAAAGCTTGATGTTAGTACTTTTAGAAACGATTAAAGTTTTTATATAAATAAGCCGCAGTTCGCGACAAAAAAATAAAACAATAGTTTTATTCAACACTTCAAAAAAATACTTTATCGAGTTTAAACTAACGATGAACGTTAAGTTTTACATTTATTACATAGGTAATATTTTAATTTACAAGACAAATGTGAAAAGTAAATCGTAATAAACATTACCTATTTCAAAATAAATTACGTCGAACATTGCGTCGAACCTTAGCGTCGAACACATTCATTCAAGATTCATTTCAAATAGAAACTATGACATATGACGCAGGACGCTTGCAAGAGAGATAGATATATGTGTCAAAACAAAAACTTTTACTTTTATTTCTATTTATTTGGTATAATTACGACTTAATAGTGATAAATATGATCATTATAAATACAAATAGGAATTAACAATATCACGAACACGTGACACAATTAGTATTTTACCGATTCCATACGTGGTCATACATGTTTCAAAACACAAACTTTTAATATTATTTCAATTTATCCGGTATAATTAAGACTTAATAGTGATACATATGATCATTATAAATACAAATAGGAATTAACAATATCACGAATACGTGGCACAACTCAAATTTTACCGATACCACCCGTGGTCATTCTCCTTTTTTTACCGATACCACCCGTGGTCATTCTCCTTTATCAATTAAACTACGTACATAATAATTATAATTTTTGAATGAAATGTGTGCTTAATGTTCTAACGGTACCAAACAACTGCATTTGGCACCTGCGGACAGCGTAAACTGGTTTATTCTGGTTTTGTGCGTGTTTCCACTTTCCACTATCAAGTGACGATTTATTTATTTGTTTTGTTTCGTAATTATTATGGTCAAATATTAATTATGAAACAAATTATTATGGACACGATATTTTATTGTTTCACGGTAGTCGCCTTGTCGTTTGCTCAAGGACGTGAAATTGAATGATATATTTTTTTTATAAAGTCAAAACCATTTTCTTTCAAATTAAAAGTTGTTTTTATTGAAAACAAAAGTGTTGCTAGGAATAAGTATAAAATTAAATAGTAATGTTAGGATATCGAAACATTTTTGTATAGGCCAGAACGATATAGTGGAAACGCGCTCTAAGATCTGAGTAATATACACACCACTACATATGCAAAAATTTCTCCAAGCTAATTTACCTGTACTTTACTGTCCGGACAATCGTACTCGATAATAATTAAAATAGAAATCACTTATGATCAAACGCACCCGCAGTTTCCCTAAAGTTAAAGTTTTTGCAGTTGAAGTTCTGAAAAGATAAAAAATACTTATGAGAATATTCATATAAGTTAGTGTTTATATAGTGGAATAAGTGACAATGAGAACAATAAAAAAATCAGTGAAAGCGAAAAGGACTTGCGAGAGTAGTTAGTAAAGACTGACCCGACGTAGAATGGGTATACTTATGGAAAGCTCAGAGGGTAACTCGGTCGGAGGCAACCGTCGCATTGGCGAGCCGGAGCTCTTCAGCGCCATGAGTGCGCCCGGAGAGTACTACGAGACTCTGCACACCATTGCCATCAACACCAGGGAGACAGAGTTCGGCAGCTACGTGGAGCCGATACCCATCACGCTCAAAGCGTACAAGCATATGCAGACGCTCCCCCGCGCCGCCGACGGCTACGGGTTCCCGCAATCCGTCATCACCCCCTTGAACCCCGTCAGCCAGGGCGAGCTAGACCATCCCATGCCGTCGGTTATCATACAGAGCCCAGTCAAGGAAGACAGGGCGAAAGTCGCAAGGCCTCCTAAAAAGAAGTGGATTAAAGAGTATTTGGGTAAGTGACACGTAGATAAGATTACCCGACCGACGCGTGTTGTATTACGCTACTTTGTCAGAGGACTTTAAATAGATATTGCGTTCAATTAATATGTCGGACAGATGTTAAATTCGTTGCAGCATCATAAGACCCGATATAATTATGTATCAAAACACGTACGATTTAGATTACTCGGCGACGATCGTCCGCCGACCTTGCCGTGGCAACCTTGTGTTGTTTTTGCACAATAGTGAGGCTGCGCGCGACTAAATTCGTCAATGAACGGTGCACACAGCCTACTTTGAAATGAATAACAATGTCAGTAAGAGCATAAAAATATCGCTTACTTTAATTGTGTCCGTTCTGGTTTCTGTCCAGTCTCCAGAAAAGTCCTTCTACTAATCTTGAAATAAGTAAGCGTTCACACGTTTCATTAACAAAGAGGATTTTCTAGTTTATCATTCGCTCTCCTATTTGCTCTGCTCCGGAAATATGAAGTTACACAAAAAACTAACCAGTTTGAAGGAGTTCAGGGCTTGAAAAACTGGGTTGAAATTGACACAATGCCATTTGCAAACTGTGACTATGTTATTTCCCAATTTATTCACAACTTAAACAAGAAAAGCTGATATAAGGAGGTAATTAACTTAATATAATGAAGAAACAATTATTATGTTACATTATGTTTACAATAGAATGTATACTTTACAATGTAACGAACGATTAGGAAACGATAGGAGGAAAAATAGTGCATATAGATTGAGCTACTCCATAGTATCAAGGCCTTACATGCATCGACAACAGCGATAATTTTAATATTTATCGTGACGTCGGCGCCCTTTGCAGTCACTGTGTTTAAGGTTAGGCTAGGTTATAGTCGTTTTGCAATATGTTCCCATATTAGAATATAGGGGGTTTTGACTACGGGCCTTCAAATCTGGATTAGATTAAGGGATAACTAGTGAAACATGAGGATATTTAACTGTAAATTCCGTTCTTGCCACTGCACTGTCATTATACAATGTCTTTCGATCGATATTAAGTTCACGGTTGCCATTTTATCAGTACCTAATCAAGTGCGAACGATATTTCGAATGTTACACAGTGTCATCGGCTACCAGGGCAACAGAATTGTCGAGGCGCTCATAGCGCTAACGAGCCAACTTACTGTCGCCCAACAAGGTCGAGGATTTTACTTTTAATACCTACGTGTGATGTGATTCCTGCACCGTTATAAATTAAAGATTCGTTTAATTTATTAAGCTATCCATAGTGCCTTATAAATACATGTTTAAACCAATCGTTGGTTTGAGAATTGCCTCCTTTTTGAATGTGAACCGGTTTCATGGTTTTGGTTAGCTTCATCAAATACTTTTAGTATGTATTCTGTAAATTATTGTTAGTGTAACGCCCTTTTCAATTGTTATTGCATTGTACGTAATAAAAAATGAAATACATATAAACTTTTTGCATTGCTCTATGTTTACATCAACATTTAGCCGCGGCATTTACTTACTACTTCTGTGCTATAAGATGATTCGACTTGCAAAACAACATCAGGCTTTCGATCTATTTTCATATTTTTTAAAATAACTAAAAGTTATTAAAATAAAATATAATCATTAATATTAAGCGAAGTTTTCAGCGGCCTACGCAGTAACCGTAGAGTGAATAAGCTTTGACGCATTACGACCAAACACAAAGTGCGTAGCAACTTTGCAACGATGACGTCATTCCATTTTGTTCAACTGTCAAATCTGACATTTCACGCGAAGCCTATGAGTGTAAACATTTTTAAACTTAATTTGAAAATGTTCAGATTTGTTGCTCTACATTTGAAAATGTACAGATTTGTTGCTCTATATTTTAAAAGTTCAGGGTCTTAATATTTTTATTATGAAATATCTGAAGTACTAAGCTAATATATTTTAATTTAGCTTCATTGTTATCGTGATCATGAAGTCTTGGGTGAGATTCTCTACACAGGAGTCTTGGGAGATAGGAAGTTAATTTGAAAGTGTGGTTTAGAAAAATTAATTCTACTTCTAAATAGAGCTATGAGATAATACAGCTTTTACTGATAAAACTTTTATTCGAGTGTTCAATCCTCATATTTAGAAGTACATAGTATATACATAAAAAAATATTTTTACATATTATAGAGATCAACTCTATCTAGTCTTAGGGGAAGACATTGACTCTGGTACCTAATACGTTTGTATCAGAATTATTAATTTACTCTTAAAATATACCTGAATAAACATTTTGGACCGGTTCTATTGCGAATTTGAAACAAAAAATTCATGTAGTAATAATTTTTTAATGTCCATATTTAAATGATAAAAAATAGCAGTTTCACGAATAGTATACGATAGTAAATCTGTTGAAGGTGATTAGCGGAAAAATATATTTTACTAAAAAGCTGTATTCATGTTTCAATAATTAAAGATTATTGATTATGAGTTACAGTTAGGTTTTTTTTTTAGATTCATTGTATGCGCTATGGTGCAAAAATACAAAGACGCTCACGATATGAATAATTTTTTTCCTCGTAATTTTTCTATTCGTTATTTTAAACAAGAGCAACCTGCAAATCACATTTATATTACAACTTTAAATGAGTCATTACTTAATAACCAGAGTACGTTACATGTGTTTAATAACATTACATAACACACACACACACAGGCCCTCTAAGCTTATAAAATTTCTTGCGTAACTGGCTCGTGCCTAAGCAGGATTCTCATAGTTCAAGTTATTAAAAGGCCTATAACCGACTTCGAAAATGGAGGAAGATTTATCTCATTACACTTATAAAAATGTAGAGACGTCCTATGCTTTTATATGCATTTATAAGAAAATATAAGTACTTATGATTATTTAATGTATACTTAGAATATAGAAGTATATTTAAACACCGCCCGCGGCTTCGCCCGCGTTTTCAAAGAGAAAGCAGAATAGTTCCCGTTCCCGTTTGATTTCCGGGATAAAACCTATCTTATGTGTTAATCCAAGTTACCCTCTATATGTGTGCTAAATTTCATTGTAATTGGTTCAGTAGTATTTGCGTGAAAGAGTAACAAACACACACACACACAACATCCTCACAAACTTTCGCATTTATAATATTAGTAGGATAGTAGGATTTATTATACTAGTGAAATATTGTACATCAATACAATAAAAATCGAAAGAGGTTATACAGATTCAATTTATGCAGAGGTTTTGCATGAAAGTACTAAACACTGACCGATCTCCTGGAGTGATCTCTGATTACCTATAAGCTTTTAACCAGGATACAATATCCTGATTCCTGATTCGTAATACAATTATATAGGCAGTGCTTCATGGTGATTAATTTTCTTATTTATAGGTGTATGTATAAAGTAAGGTTTATGTCCGAATTCCAAACCGCACGTAAGGCTACACGTGCTGAGGCGCGACCCGAAATATAGGGCGCGGGTCGCGAATCGCGAGGTTGTTGACATCGCGATAATGCGTTACTATCGCGCCGTTTCTTTTGTCCACGCTCATTGCGCGCTGATTGCCCGAGCCATCGCCACCGACGACGCTATTCGCGCCTGATAAAAGATAACGTATCGCATTCCTGCATACGAATGAGCAAAGCGGGATAAGTGCCTTATAACGCGTTAAGTCAAATTACCAATTAAACATTTAATTGGATCACTAATCGTTCGAACGTGTAGTATTGGCTATCGAAGCGTCAGACGTAAATAGAGCAGTAGAAATCAGCAGGTGGTGGATCAGTATTCGCGGTCGGGTGTTTCCGGCGAGCCGAGACGTCACGTGGCGGGCCCGAGCATGCGGCCCTCCCCCCTCCCCCGCTCCCCCAGTTGCCCGCACACCTCTCCCCCGCGAATCTCCCCCCTCCGCGCCGCGCACCCCGCTGTCGCCGCCCGACCACGTCGTGCGGTCACCTTCCACGCTACTTAGTACAAACAATTCACTACGAACTGAACAATGGCGAATTACAAACACTAAAATAATACACACCAAAGCGTTACCTACGTAGAGAAATAGAGTCAAAACTTTACTGCGCAAGATTTAGCTGATTTAATGGCGTGCAGGCGCGTAAACAATCTAAATATGAATGTTTATCAGTTGTAGTTCTGGTACCGGCCTTGCTAAGTTGGAAACGAGGTGGCCGAGTGTAAATTGTATAAAAAAAATGTTAAAAAAAAAACAATCTATTGTTTCTTTACGATAAGATTGTTCGTTTAAAAGCTACTTTCTCAGTTGATTCATTGTGCGTTGTTACAAGAAGATTGTATGATTCCTGAATGATGATGAAATGACAAACTCAATGGCTATGAATACAATCCATTTAGTTTACGACGACAAAACGCAGATCCAAACACTACATAAGAGTTCAATGAGATTCAAATATCAGAGGTTTACTTGAAACCATTCAAAAATATACAACAAAATGTTAAACTTTTACAAAACGTTGAATATGTAAGTATCAGTTTGAGATACCCATTTCTTTCCAAGGAAATGAAATAACCACAAATTCCTATTTCTATAATGTAGTAGAAGAACGACCATTTGGTTGGGTATGACATTGCGTCGTATCAGATGTTGAGATGCTTCCAGAACATTTTCTAGTTATTTTGCGTAAATTGTAATCTCTAGGTAGAGTTATCCTTTCAACAAATAGGCGATAGTTTGCATGTGTCGAATTATAATTATATGAATGTGTTATTCGGCTAGGTTAGTTAGGTTTACATAACGTGTTTAGAATTATTGGTCTCTGTTTTTACCCTCGTCGCTAATTGACTCAGAGCTTGTAGCTAAATCTAAACTTGTATTCATTATACATTACACTGTACGTGTACACTACAGTGTACACTTGCAGTGCGTGGTTCGCGAGGGAGATAATATGCTCGTGCCTCTTTCGCACAGTTTGTTTCCCTTCGCAGGCGATAGAAACGCCGGCCGCCGCGCCGCCATGCGCATTTGTACCAGGCTCATATGACTAGCAGGAGCCTGACAATAAATTTAAAGGTAGAGCCTAGAGACGATTCACTTTTGTCAATTTTTAAAATAATTTTATTATTGTTTTCGTCGAGGATGAACTAACCGAAATTGGCATTTTTAAATGACAATTATTGGCGTGCCAACTATGTAAAGCTATTTTTTGATGTTTAACGGTTTCTAAATTAGAAAAACAGCGCGATTACATTCTGCGTAATTATCTTTATCTATTCATGAAGTTTTTATTAGACTGCTAAGAAACACAAATTAGTTAAATAATTAATTAGGCGCCTATCGTCTCAGTTGCGACGTAATAAGGAAAATACGTATTGTTCGAGAATTTTCTTTATCTGATTATCCTTGTCCGCCCTCCGGGTACTCGTGCGTGAATGTAGCAGGATTTCAATAGCACCCCATGGAGCGGAGTGACGCAAGTTGAAATAAAATGTGATTTTCCCTGGCAGCGACTGCCAACTGCCGATAACTTGCATAAGCACCCCGTCTCTCATGTTACCTTAGTACTGTTTGTGACATTTTGTTGAAAATTTCTTTTCTTTATTTTTCTTCGGCCAGTTCGGCTATTGTTGCGATTTTCAGTTGTTATGAGATGAATTTATGGAGAAACACTATCGATTTGTCTATTGTTTTACATGCATCGTTTAAACTTTAATTTAACTTTCAGTTTACTCTTTAAAAAAATCTCTATGAAACTTTTTACAGCATATAGAAGAAACTTATAAAGACAAATACTCTCACACAAATTTCAAATTTTACGATGTTTTTTTTTTTCATGACGTTTTTGGATATTTTTTCAGAATTTTTTTTAATTTAAATTTGTAAGTTTCACTGACCTAGTTTTTCGTGTATATATCATTAGGGCTCTATAACTCTCCATCAATATAATAAACAATCCTCCAGAAAAATAACTAATAAAATGTCCCAGTTTTAGGGCAGGTATTAGGTTTATTGATCGAAACGACCGTGGAGATAATGGTGATGGCTTCGAATTGAATAATAATTCATAATTCTGGATAAAGATTACAATAATTTGGTAGGTACTATCTGGTCGCCAAAGGTGGCCTTTATCATTTAAAAGATGATGTATGTATCATTTTATAGTGACGAGTGACAAAATATATTGAGACACCGAATTGAATTATTAAAGATTCTTCCCCAGGATCGTATCGATCGCGTTAATAATTCAATAATCGAGCGCAAAGTCAAGATGGCTGTCAAAGTCAAGAGTTCAGCAGTCTCAGGCCCAGATTCACAGTCGTGACTTTACTTTACCGCAAAAGAGTCTTCACAAAGTAAACTTTGTATGACCGAAGTTTACTTTCAACATATTTAATTTCAGAGACAATTGCTTGACTTTCCTTAGAAAAGTACGGCCTCAAAGTAAAGTACAGGGAAAGACGTGTGACTGTTACATTATACGCATAATTTATGTTTTTGAGAACATATAATTGAATTAAGTTATATTTCCATATATAATAATAACATTATTATTTTATATCATAAATTAATTGATTAGAAAAAAAACACAATGTAGGTATTACGTGGATTTGCAATAATAATTATTGTCAGTCAGGTAGCAGTTTCAAATCCGTTATAACAAGCCAGGGTCGGGAAGATTGTTGTAGAAATATCAAAAACCGGTAGCCACAGCAAAATTCGTCAGAAAAATATTATAATGTTATAAGACAAACGAAGCAATGCAACGATCAACAAATCAACAAAAAAATGTCACTCAAATCGACATGACGTTTCGAGCTATAACCCAACCATATTAAAATGCGTTTCTGTTCTAGGAAATTAGTTTAAAATTAAGGCCAACATGATTTATACGCATAGTCATTTAAAGTTTACTTTGAGACCAAAGTCATGATTATCGACTCCTTAGCCTTTACTAAGTAAAGTATAGTTTTCGGAAAGTAAAGATGAGCTTGACACGACTAAGAAATATATTTTTCTGTGAAAGTAGATCTTTCCATCAAAGTAAAGTTAAAGTGCGATCTGTGAATCTCGGCCTCAGCCTCCGGGACTCAGCCACTTCTTGACTGATTCTAATTTATGGCTAAGGCTCACACCGCGACCGGTCAATACCGCCTCGTTTTTATGCTCTCCTATTGTTATTCGTATCCTGTTATTTTATTCATGGGTTTAGAAATTGTAAAACTTTAGGTAATCCACCTTTTTAGATTTCTCTTGAAGTAATTTGGTGCCCAGTGTGAGTATGTGACATACCTAAGTAGTTCATGAGTAAAGAAATATCTTTGATTTAAATTAGAATGTATTCTTACTGGAAGCTTCACAAAAAATTAAATAAAACAGCAAGATACCTACTGGTAGAGTAAAAATTGTTAACGTGTCATACGTGTTACTATAATTACTCATTTTAAATTTATAATAAGATGTAATAGAGAATATTTATCCGATGCTGATTATGAAATTTTTAAAACTACAACACTAAGCAAAGAGTTTGGCAGTCGTCATGAAAGATGTAGAGTTGTAGAGTTTTCCATGTAATTAAATTTATTTTTTCAAGGATTTCCATAAATAGGTTTGTTACGCAATGCAAGTTTTAGGGCACACTGACCAAGGAACAGCTATTACGCATTCACAGTCAATGAACTCTACATTTCGCTCGTTTGTACAAATCGTACTGAATAATATTAGCTCTCGTTGCAGGCGCCAGCGGCACCCAAAATATTCATAATGATCGTACGGCACAGTATAGTACATTATATGGACCGGTTTTTTTCTCTTATGACTAGCAGCTGATTTTTGGCGTGGTAACAAACGTCAAACTCCTCATGACCGCGATGACGTCAGCCGGTAACGCCCTCCCGCTATCTCTTTTCGGCACGGCTGTGAATCGTGCACCTATCTCTCTCCGGTCGGCGCTCAGCTGCTACGTGAAGTTAGGCAATCGAGGACTCTAGCGCACCGCGTTACGATTCAATATTGCATGAACGTATACAACTCGTGTAATCGTCACACCCACATTCACGATGAGCTTTCGCGTCGAGCGAGCTCTTCGAATATCATGCTCGCCTGGTACTTTACCGCCACGAATCGCCGCCGTCGACGAACCGT
>CAJQZM010040027.1:0-12194 GCA_907164665.1 Colias nastes | reverse complement strand
TTCAGTAGTTTAGGCGTGATTGAGTAACAGACAGACAGACAGACAGACAGAGTTACTTTCGCATTTATAATATTAAGTATGGATATATCAATGATTATTATAATCATTAATTAATCATATAATCTACAGCACACTAATTTGCAATAAATTAGTATTGACTTTATAATCACTAATCATATTAAATAGTTAATCATATTATAAGAAATAACACGCGAGGCCGGGTTAAATATTAGTTTGAATGTAATAAGAATGTACTGCGATTCTACACAGCTACCTAATTGATGTAGGTAGTTGATAACAAAACGCAGCAAGTCAACGACTATTAGCAAAGTGAAGGTAGTTGGGTCGAACGTCGTATAAACAACGTCCGAGCCCCTAGGCACGATTCGTACGAATGCGCCACGAGTCAAAGGAACGCGGCAATATAAAGTATTCGACAGCTAAACATGTTGGGTCAGGAAACAGTGACAATTATTCATCCACAAAAATATTAAATCAAAAGTTACGTCTAACACGGCCATACTGACAATCGTACGTCCTCGTACGCCTTTTCTCGTATTACAGTTTACAACACCACGGTAGTTCATCTCGGGATTACACAACCATCCTGCCTCGGCCACACTGACCTTACAGAACAACAACGACATCCACATGACATAGGCACTCCGTTCGCGTATCATGGGAACAACACCTACTCATTTGTGACATAGGCACGACGTTCGCTTAACACAAATGAAGGCTCAACTACCCTGGACCTCAGCCCAGATAGCACACACAATTCCTTCGATGAACTACATTCCCGTTACAATAATCCACGTAACAAACTTTTACTTTACACAACGCACGAAAAAACACAAACGCCAGTATGCCGTTACAAAACTACGTAAACTCCAACACATTTAAAAAGTATGGGCTTGAATTCTATCCCACTTCTGATATAAGAAATAACACGCGAGGCCGGGTTAAATATTAGTTTGAATGTAATAAGAATGTATGTACTGCGATTCTACACAGCTACCTAATTGATGTAGGTAGTTGATAACAAAACGCAGCAAGTCAACGACTATTAGCAAAGTGAAGGTAGTTGGGTCGAACGTCGTATAAACAACGTCCGAGCCCCTAGGCACGATTCGTACGAATGCGCCACGAGTCAAAGGAACGCGGCAATTTATAGTATTCGACAGCTAAACATGTTGGGTCAGGAAACAGTGACAATTATTCATCCACAAAAATATTAAATCAAAAGTTACGTCTAACAATATAAATAATGGTTCATGATAAAATTATAGTTTTTGCGTACCCCATTAACTAGAAATAGAATTATTAAGTACTTAAATGTTATTTTTAAAAGACTGATGATTAATCCAATATTTTGATTTACTTTTAAATATAATTTTATAATTAAACACACACATTGTCTTACAAATTGTGTGGATACAATGTACTTACATCTAAATATAGGTATAACCCTAATATAGTCATTTAAAAGAAGTTTAATAGTAGGTAAAAATAGTAGAAACTAAACACATTGTCAAATGTAAATTCATATTAACTGCAATAAATATTGCTACAAAATTGAAAGAAATGCCATAGATAAAGTTATTTTACATGTTCCACTTTCTTTGTGGAGCATTCATTTAAAAAACCCAATGATGGCATGGGTAAAGCAATTACTCATCAATAATATGGGCTCAATTTTTAGCGAGTTGTGTTTCATTTTCTTACTATTAAGACATTGCTTTTGATTACATTGTAATCTTTAAAAAGTTGCATTATTCAAAATAGTTTTTAACTTTTTATATTGTTGGCTGGTTTAGGTATATATTTATATTATTTACGAACAAAGAATCATATTTTTAGCTATAGGAGTTTTTATTTTTGTGTACATTATTCTTTATCGCATTGTTAAATGGGCATGAAAATCAAATGAAACAAATAATTCAAGTTTTATAAAAAGTGAACCATATCCTTTTACAGAATAGATTGTTAACTTAATCCACAAAATTACAATTAATCCATCAGGCCCCGGAATCACAGATACAATAGAAAATCTATTGTGTTGCGGTCGGATCTGGCCGTTCGGGGCTCAATGGGTTAAATAGTTATACTATGTGTAATTTTATATGCAGCATATATAAATTACAATGTGTTATAATTTTGTTTTAAAACCAATTTCAAGAATTTACAAGTAATCAAGAACTTTAGTATATTTTTGATGTCTCATAATGTCAGGTCAAGGTAAAATACTGCTGTTGAAACAGGTTCAGTTATGTTTCATAAATAAGTGTAAAATATGGACAATTTTGAGATAATATTGTTTTTTTATTTTTTTTTTTTGGGCCAATGTCAGACATAACTGGAGATGAGAGACAATTATAGACAACTTTTGGAGTGATTCATGATACACATAGGCACCAAAGATTTATTTAAAGAAATAACCTTGAACAGTGCATGCAAGGCATAAATCTATACTAGTAACTATTAGTTGTTTGTTTGTTTGAACATGCTAATCTCAGGAACTACTGGACCGATTTGAAAAATTCTTTCGGTGTTAGATAGCCCATTTATTGAGGAAGGCTATAGGCTATATATAATTACGCTAAGACGAACAGGAGCGAAGCCACGCGGGTGAAACCGCGAAGCGCAGCTAGTTTATTATAATATTATGTTGTAATTTTAGTTTATAGGTAATTTTTAGTATATTTATTTTCAGCTCTAAAGTGTTGGGTGATAAATGGACTAAAATTCTGGTATGTATTTCAATTTGAATACAGGAATGCTTGAGTTAAATGGCACAAATATAGGAAGTAAGATTTGTTTTACTATATAAACTAGAGATGAGTTAGATGATGTGTTGTAGAGTTTTTAAATACTTAGAGTATCTGTTATTAGTCAACTACAATTTTAAAAATTTCCTTTTCAAATAACGTCTGGCATGTATATTGTACATAGGTTATAGTTAATAGTTCATAGCACAGACTGTTCATTAGATAACAAATATAAATTAAAAAATTTCATACCAAAGCAAGTCAACATGACTTTACATAGACTAAGTTCTCGGCAGACTCCCACACTCAATATGAAAATCAATAATTAGCGTCAATCAGAATGATGACATTCCATCGCTTGGATGAGACTAGCAGTCAATTGGATATTAATTACATGTCAATTGATAGCTTAAGCGGGGATAGTGTTCATGTATCCAAAACTGTTTTAAGGTACTCTATGGGAAATAACTTGAAATTAGAAAATATTGGAACCAGATTATTTATTGTTTAGAGCAATTATTATGATATTTGTTGATGGTTGTTGTGCATATAATGTGGTGTATTTTTTTATACTGATAGCAGCTCATCTTGTCTGATGTGTAAATTTTATATCAAACTTTTAGAGCAGTCACTTCAATGATTAATTAATGTTATTAATTTAGAGTGATTGTCACCCTGGTACAGTGGCAAGCTTGTATGTTACAATCACAAGGTCTGGAGATCAGTTGTTGGTCTAAAATTCTAAATAAATACATTATACAAAAGTTCTTTTCCTTTTATTTTGGTGTGCAATGTAACTTCAAATAATAAATATTTTATTAAAAGTTTCATTTCAAGTTAGGTACTAGTTACTTTAATATTTATAATGTGTTAGCTTGGAAATTATTAAAAATAAGTTCTCAGCTCAATATAATATGGATAGGATGATAATTAAATAGGCAATTTTACTTTTGAATGTTAAACTTTCTGAGCAATGTAACACATAAATTGTTAAGATTAACGAGTCAAGGTATTGTTAATGTCTTAAGGCATTGTTATTTCTTATCTTCTATAAGTTTTATTAATTATTACCCAGATTATATCATTACTACTAGGTTCAACGGTGTATTTGTAATTTTACAAAACAATTTCCATTTATAAGACCTTTGTCAATTAATCTTCTTACATGGATTTTGCCTAGATGGTATAATTATATGAATATATGTTTTATATTCATAATCTTAATCTTATTTTTACGAATATAGATTAGATTTTGCGTAATTTAAATGAGCCAGCTGTTTAAATTATGCAAAACAAGTTTTAATTAAATTATAGTGACACAGTTAAAAATATCATATAAAGTTTATCTAATAAAAAAGTAATAATGTCATAATGTGGACATCCAAAACATAGCAGTTACATATATTGCTATCTCGTTCAGTTACACTGATAACACCATCAACCTATCACTGTCACTCCCTTCACTTAATCAAGAAGAGAAAGTAATAAAGAGAAATAATAGATCCTAGCCTCAAAGCACGACTGTGGCATCCGGATATATTTAAATAATATTAGATCTTATTTTTAAAATATAAAATAACTCGATAAATTCAATATTATGACATCATAAACAACTTGGACAGAATCATAACCTATAATCAAAAGTTAACCAAGCAAAACATTGCGTTATATCTCACAGTATTCGTACATACCTTGGTGAATAGAAGGTATTTACAGTACTATTATTTAACTTTTTACTCTTATATAGAAATGTAAACAAATAACAAGTAAACTAACCCTTTCTTCATGAGCCACCTCTGATGGCCCCAGTTGTGTTAAGATTGTTCCACAGCATAAAACACTGATCCATTTTATAAACAAGCATCGGTTATCTCACTGTGATTAACTTATGTTTTCACTACTTGTCACAATCGAACTTTAATTCTACTTTTCGTTGCGCTAAACGCAAACGTCATTGACAAACAACCAAAGTGACGAGTTATTGCACGGAATCACATAGTAGTTGTAGACAAAAACACTGTATATTTTCATGGCTATTTCATAGGTATATCACAATTCTTGTCACTGCACGTATAAATATTGCTTATCACATCATTTAAGTCGGTTATTTATAAAAATAAAAACGTACAAAGCAAAAACTATTTAGCAGACAGCACTCGCGACGTTGCACACTGACGCAAACGTGCGATTTCGTTTTACACACACGCACACATGTAACAATCTAATACAGATTATAAATGTGCCCATTTTTTGTTCTGGCAATGTTCTTTCATAGAAGTAAATGCTTACATACTTACTTACATACGATAAAAACCTTAATAAAAACTGATAAATATTATATCTCTTTGGTTTTGGTTGTTGGTTATTCTATTAATCTTATTGAATGAGTTTTTTTAGTAAATTATATTATTTATCTAATAATGAGGTATTCGTTGGGTATTCGCTGTGGGTAGAATATTCGCAAAGATTATGACTTACATAACTAACTGACATTCAGATTCATACACACAACAAGTCTGTAAGTTTTGTTTAAATTTATTTTAATCTACCTATAAAGGATGTGTTTTTCATTATTGTACCTGATTTCCTAAACATAAATTCGTATTTAAACTGTTTAAACTTGTGGATATTTGAATTTAGACGTTTGCGGTTTGCTTTAATTATAGTTCTTTGGCATATTATGTAGATATAAGGATATAAGTTACACATTATGTAAAATTGAGATTCTTCCATGGTATTGAATTAATCAATATCATGGAAGAATCTCTTCTTTTTTAAAGTCGGTTAAAATATGCAAGGACAATGTAGTTTATATTTTTAATTAGCTTTTAGTATAAAAACTGCTTGCACCGGCTTCGTCCAGTTCGATCCACCATTAAAAATAGCAATGATCTATCTATATGTCGTGGCCATATCGTAGATTTGCGACAATATCGTAAACGTTGACGATTTAACGATCTGGTCAAACTATGTTGGCCACATCATAAAATTCGACCATTTCGTGAAATGATCAATCATGAGCAAATCTACGATATGGCCACGACATAATATACATATTATCATGCTGTCACCTTCGGGAGAGGAGCTGTGAACCTTTATTCTTCTTACGAATTCTGTGACAGCGTGTAATCTAACGACGCAAGTTTAAATGTTGTTTTTGAGTAAGCTATTCTATTATCAAACTTAACACTATAGAAACAACGTCATTTACGTAATTTGGACAGAGAAACATATTTTAATGAATGTTATTAGCTTATAGACAATTTTGAAACAGCGCCATCTATGAGATTTCGTAAAAATCAAATCAATTTACATGTTAACACATATTAAAAATTAATAATTATTGGATTAATATTAAAAAAAAATTCATAATTATAAAAATTATTGAAAATAAACCCATATCTTCCCAGAACTCCATTTAAGGTGCGCTTATATTTCATGTGAATATACTAAATTTTTATAAGTGTGGGTAGATGTTTATTTGTAAGTAGCTTTTTTATAACTAGATTTACAGTTAGCTTTTGATTTTATTAGTTACAGATTCAATCTACATAAAATTATATCGCCTTGGGAAGACTATTTCTGCTGAAAATTTTACAAGACCACTTAAAAATTGATTTATTTATTATTTTATATATTTGATGATGAAGCTAGTGGCAGCGAGGATGTAGTGGAAATTAGTAATCTACCGCGACGTCAATTTTTGACTGAAGTTAATGTCCAACGTATGGTTCAATTATTGGAAGAATCTTGGGTAATTTGTAACCGACTTCAAAAAAAAGGAGGAGGTTATCAATTCGGCCGGTATATTATTTTTTTGATAATAATTATAAAATTGTTATAAATGCTGATAGACTCAGGAACTCCATGAGCGTGTTATAACGCCCAGGCGACAGTATTACAATATTTCCTACAGTAGGGCGACGAATGTACTTTCGCTTAGCAACGGAGGGGAAGTCGCGGGGGGTCAAGTGACGCGGGCCCGGGTTTTTTTTTATAGCGGACGAAGTCGCGGGCAACAGCTAGTATTCTATAAATTAGTAGGTAGGTAAAATAATTTTTATTGGATTGAGCAGTTATTATTCGTCCCTAGCACAGTCCCTAGCATAAAAAAATACAAATATTTAAGCTTTCTAATATAAGTGTAGAATTATAGCTGCCACGTCCTGCTGTTGCGCGCTTAATGTTTTCTTTGAACCTACCAATGTTTTCATGGAAATGTCGAAATAAAAGTTACATATAAATTTATAAAAGTTACCTACTCCTCATTATTTTAGTCATCCCGTGTAAAAAGTCCAGCCGTTCCTGAGATTACTTCGCAAACAGAAACACCAATTTTATTTGTGGATATTTATTGAGAGAGAGAAAGCGCTTTTAAGAAAAGTCTGACTGAATAAATAAAAGGATATCCAGAAAAGATCCAGAACCCGGACATGTCCGACATTCTAAATCTGTACTAATATGTATAATATTATAAAGCTGAAGAGTTTGTTTGCTTGTTGATTAAACCCACAAACGAACCTGTGAATGGTTTTGGTCACGTAGACCGTTTTGTGCAGCCTACAGCTTAGTTAGACGTACCTAGTTTTAATTGTAATATTGTCTCTGAAAGGGAAATACAAAATATATGAAGTATGAATTGTGTAGGTATACGGTATTCGTTCACAATATAAAAGTACGAACTATAAAGTTCTTAATTCATTTATTTATTACTAGCACAGACTAAGAAATAATATACTACGTATACAATTACTAGCTTTCCGCCCGCGGCTTCGCCCGCTTTGTCTAAAACCTAATAAATTATATATTAACCTCCTAAGACCCAGATCGGAACTACCAAAGGTAGTCGTAAAAACCCACTGTACAAAATTATGCACAAATTAATTTGTTGCTGTCAGACCCAGAGACGTAAAACGTCGTAATTTTGAAGCTATACCTTTTAGGGTTTCGAAAGTATTTTTACCGTAATACTAGGTGTCTATGGGACATTAATGGTCACCTTCTGTAATTCTATCTTTTGTACAAAATTTTGTACAGTGGGTCTTAATGTAGCAGAGAAAATAATAAATCAAAATTACAAAAAATAAAGTTTATTATAGAAATTAAATAGAGAACAAAATTTTTCAATTTGAGATCTTTAGGCTTAACTTCTATTAAGGCAATATTAAATTACGCGTCCTCGACTTCTACTCCCACGACTACCTTCTTCCGCGAGTGCTTATAATATTTCTTCCACGACTACAACCACGTGTCCAACGTAGACGAATTCGTGTTCTGCTGCGACTTGATCCTCGCAAAAAGGAGAATCATCATTGTCATCTTCAATAAGCGACTGTTCATCTTCACTAGAAGAACTTGAAGATGAAGATTCCTCTCTTCCATCTGGCATGTACTCGTCATCTGTCTTATTATATTCAAAAGGGTCCTCTTCAGCTTCTGACTCATATTCTTATTCATTTAGACACTGAAGAATCTCATTTTCATTAGAATCTAAAATAAAAACAAAAATACTCTCTATGAAAAGCAGATACCTAACGTTTGATACTGAGAACCAATGTACAAAATATTGAACAAAATAATTGATGACTTTGTGAATCACCTTTATTCAATACAGCAACAAAAAATATTAATAGTGTGTAATATTTACACCTTAAAGTATAAAATAACATTAACAGTGACGTGAGAAAACTAGTGATTATATAAGTATTTTGAGATTAAACTTACTCTTAGCACGAGAGAGCGGCAGGTTTCGTCGTTTATCACAGCTAGTTTTGAAAATATACTTATTTTTTTGTTGGCAGCGTTGATAACATAGACAATACAAACTATTTAAGTAATTTTGACATGTGAAACTATTCGCGGGAAGATTTGAAAAAAACTACAGTTGTTAAAAGAATAAGTACAAAAAATTGTACACTGGGCGGTTACTACTATAAACTATATGACAGAGCTGGGTCAGATAACACTATTTTATTTTGTACAAAATTTTGTACGCGGGGTCTTAGGAGGTTATAACCCTTCTCTTGAAATACTTTATCTATTAAAAAAACCCGCATCAAAATCCGTTTCGTAGTTTTAAAATACAAAGGGACATAGGTACAGAGAAAGCGAGCTTTGTTTTATACTATGTATAATGTAGTGATGCTGTCGTTGATATTTAAATAAAAAGAAAATGGTATTAGGGATTCTAGTGTATGTTCCTATGAGGTTGTCTAATGAAATGAAACACAGCACAGCCAAGTTCGATTCAATTTATTATTCCATTCCATGACGATACGCACACTGCTGTATGATGAATAGCATCAAGTCTTTTCGTATTAGTATACTATAGTAATTTCTTATTTCATAATAGGCTCTATGTATTTAAATATCCCTTCGAAAAATATTTAATTCAGCTAAAGCTTAATATAGCATAAGCATAAGTTCTTGCTGGGGCCGTATTATGACCTCTTATTTCCAGACAGATTACGCCGTGAATTGAACTGAGTGGCAAATTCATATTATGATCGCAATAACCAGCAATCTATACTTATAATAAATCTGTAGAGAGGCCAATTCTGTACATGAAATATATTAAAAAAAAACTATGAAGGGGTGATAAGGGATCGCTACTGATGCCAAAAATGCAATCAGTAAAATTTTTGTCTGTCTGTCTGTCTGTCTGTCTGTCTGTCTGTATATTCGTTATAGAAACAAAAACTACACGACGGATTTTAACGAAATTTGGCACAATTATTTTTCATACTCCTGGGCAGGATATAGTATACTTTTTATTACGCTACGATCAATATGAGCAGAGCAGTGAAGGGAAATATTGGGAAAACGGGAGAAGTTACTCCATTTTTAAGCTTCCGTCGCGTGTGCAGCCTTAATGGTTAAAGCTACATAGAAATCATGTACGACACAAATGTTCTTAAATTATTATCTTCTTCTCTAATATATATAAATCTCGTGTCACAATGTTTGTCCTCAATGGACTCCTAAACCACTTAACCGATTATAATAAAATTCGCACACCATGTGCAGTTCGATCCAACTTGAGAGATAGGATAGTTTAAACATGTAGGTACCACGGGCGAAGCAGGGCGGACCGCTAGTATTATAATAAAATCGTAGGAAAGTCTAAACGGTACATTGAATATTTTTTTAAAGAATACTTGATCCATGATCTATTATCGATATAGAAGCCAAAAACATAGTTTTTAGAATTTTTGTCTGTTTGTCTGTATGTATATCCGGGCTAATCTCAGAAAGTACTGCATGGATTTACTTCAAATTTTGCATGAATATTACTAGCAGGTCGGGTCAGGCTTTTATATACATATTATCATGCTATCACCTTCGGGGGAGGAGCTGTGAACCTTTATTTATCTTACGCATTCTTTGACAGCGTGTAATCAAACGACGCAAGTTTAAATGTTGTTTTTGAGTAAGCCATGCTATTATCTACCTTTAAACTATAGAAACTACGTCATTTACGTAATTTGGGAAGAGAAACATATTTTAATGAATGTTAGTAGTATAAAGACAAATTTGAAACAGCGCCATCTATGAGATTTCGTAAAAATCAAATCAATTTACATTTTAACACTACTGAACATACTGTTGTAAATTAATAATTTAAATATAATCATGTTATTTATTTATTTATTTATTTAACCCATATCTTCCCAGAGCTCCATTTAAGGTGCGCTTATATTTCGTGTGAATATACTACATTTTTAAAAGTGAGGGTAGATGATTACTATTTTAAATCAAACTAGACACCATTACAGTCATAGACTATATACTTATTAACAGAGAATTACAGTTAATCTAACATTGATTGTGTTCATTGGTTACATTAAATGTAACCCATTTTTTTTTAAATCTTCGTGTTTTGTGAATTTTCATCATCTTGCGTTCCCAGAAAAGGTAAGTTGTTACCTTTTATAGGTATTTATTTTTTATAATCATAGCAATTCATGTTTTTGTTGGTTTTATATTACACTTTTAGAATGAAATAATAAAATGATGATTTAATTTGAGGTGCGTTGGGAACAGTAGTTTGTTGATAAAATTTTATTTGTAAGTAGCTTTTCTAAAGATTTACAGTTAAGTTTTGATTTTTTTATTTACAGATTCAATGTTCATAAAATTATATCGCCTTTGGAAGACTATTTCTGCTGACAATTTTACAACACCACTTGAAAATTGATGATTTGATGATGAAGATAGTGGCAGCGAGGATGTAGTGGAAATTAGTAATCATCCGCTTCGCAATTTTTGACTGAAGTTAATGTCCAACGAATGGTTCAATCATTGGAAGTATCTCGGGTAATTTTGGAGGATATTTTTCAGGAAGGAGACTTCTCTCCGGACAGCTAGTTAACCACATATCAAACTACTACGTTTTAGTACCGAAAATTTTTTTATTGCCAAATGAAACGTAACTTTTGCACTCACAACTGTACAAGTACCTAATGATTTTTATTTTGACTTTGCTGGTATCTGATTATAATATATATGTTCGTATGGCTATCGAGGCTATGTATCGTTATGGCTATCGAGGTACCGACCGTACTGGGATCAGAGTATCATGATATACTCATCATCCAGGATTGCTTAGAGCATTTTCACACTGAAAAAGAAGTTTTCTTTGATTCGGAGTTGCTTTCTTTTATTTATTTTTAATCATTTTACATAATATGTTTTATATTTGCCCATTTTCATTATATTTTATAAATAAAATGGATCCAACATAACTTTGTTGTGTATCATATTTAAGGTGCGTTCCTGAAATTATAAAAAAATAATTTATACTTTAGCCTAATATAAAAGCTCATTTTTAGATAAAAATAACAAAAACAACTTATTAATTATTAAAATTTAGTACATTGGTTATGGGTAAAAGATAATAGAAATTATGTTACCATTTTATAAGAAAACACAGTATATTTATTAGGCGGCCTTATCACTTAGCAGTGATCTCTTCCAGGCAAAAGATAATCATCAGTTCAATAAAATTGAATACATAGTATGTTGTTAGTTATTCTTTAAATTCATAGATATTAGATTGTAATGAGCATTTTCCGCATGAAAGTCGTATCGTAGTTTAGGTATATCATACTTTTGACACATTTAAGTTCCAACAAAATAAAAAACCCTCAAACTTTTGAGCAGAGTTGAGCAAGATAATTTAAAAAAATGTGCCATGTTAATTATTATAGAAAAGGTAAGTTCGTTAATAATTATCATTTCTTCGTCAATTACATGTTGTTAAATAATTATAGTTTGAAAAACTAAAAAACACGCTTTCAAGATAGATACAACTAAAAAGTAGAAAATAATTCTTAATCTAGGAATCAAGCAATAACCAATACATAGTATATTTGTGAAAAAAGCGTGGGATAATGCCATGTAGAATGAAGATACCTATCTATTATA
>CAJQZM010040026.1:0-24775 GCA_907164665.1 Colias nastes | reverse complement strand
AGAAACAAGTAAAAATCACTCTAAAATCGATAAGGACTCTTAATAAAGACTTAATATTAACGTTAGTAATTAAATTAAAATAAAATTTAAGTAGGTAGTTATGATAATATCTCACAAGTGCACACATTACCTTAATAAGTTCCTAAGTATAAAAAGTATATTAAACTGAAATACAAATAAAATATTAATTAAATCCACGATCCCAACAACACAAAATATAATATCGCATATCCTTTGTTACATTTTTAACTATTCTTATCCAACGCACGAACCACATATAATTTTTTCTCAAACACTTCATATCCATAACATCATATCCAGCTTAAGTTTTTTCCAAGATTAAGTATCACTCGAGGTTTCGCAAAGCCACAAAGGGTCTATTGATTACAACATCCAAGTTCCGACATGTTTTCAAACAATATAATCCTGTAACAATGGAAACTTGCGCAAATCCGTCAAGAGTATTTGTTATTGTGTCCGCCATAACACCTCTTCAGAAAATAGTTCAGAAACGGGTAATTATGCCGCCTCAGGTAATGACTATCCTAAGATACATCGTAAGTCTTGCATTTCTTCCTATGTTTGCATTATTTTTAATAAAACGTACTGAAGTTTTACGTAAGTACCGAATGGCGAATTCTTTTAATTTTAAATATCGACGACACAATATTTTAACACATCAATGTTATAAATAAAAAATATGAGTGTTTATAATTGGTCTTTCACACAAAATTTGTTTACTGTTAATTGATTGAAATTTTTTATGCTAATTTGATGAATGCCTCGAAAACATGTAGGATACTTTTACATATTATTTTAAGCAGCCCTTCTTGCTAAAACTATTATTGAACTATGATATAGTTTAGTATTGAACAATATATGCATTAATATCGCAATGCTCGACAATAATGAGTGAAATGAAATATAGAGACTGACGGGGAAACGGGAAATGGAAAACTTAACACGATTAACGACTCATTGTGAAGGATGCGGCGCGAGATGTAACATTCTAGATTTTTCTAGAATATATAAAGGCTTAATAAAACCATATTGCCTACATTATATTGTACAATATGTTCCGTTTATAAACAATTATTGAAAAAAAAACACAGAAACTTTTGAAAGGACAAAGCGCTGCATATTGCAATTAATTGTTGATTTATTTACCTATATCTATATTATGAGTTATTTTTATGAAAAAGGCGAATTTTTGCACTCCAAGAATAAGTGACAGAGTGCATTTAATTTATTGTACATACATCCTTAATATAAAATAAGTATATCAGGTATAATTTATTAGTCTCTTACTCGATTCATTAATAGTTATAAATTATAATATAATTATACATATTTGTTTTTAATATTGTGAGCAAAAATTCTTTAGTTTTTCCAACAGCTCTCGCTATCTCTCATCACTTCTGCCAATCAAAGCATTCGGAAGCTGGATGCATCTTTATGACTTCCCGCATTTCATCATATTTCACAGCTCAGACCGCCAATTTCTAGATATTCTAATATATTGAAAATTAATGGGAATGGCAAATCGAACTAAGCTACTAATTTATGCTAAATTTTATCATAAATTGGTATTTTTCATACATTAAAAGTAAACATTAGGTAGGTATATGAACCGTAGGATTCTTTCTTCAGTCTTAGTTACCATTAAAAAATGAATTGAAATTAAAGTTCGTATGTAGGAGGATAAGAAGCAATGTATTTATTTAAAAAAAAAAAAAAAAATTGTGTGCAAAATAAATTATTTCCAGGAAAAAGGTTAGACTAAGAAGAAAATTTTATATGCGTAATTTCTTACGCATGGATAAACGTTTATTATAAAAGTTTTCCTCAAATTTTCATATATAAACTTGATTTAATACTAATACTTATGTAATTACTGAATCGCTCCTAATTAAAGTGTGTCCCTAATTATTATTTCACATCATAATACGTTACATATTACATGTTATTGCCGTCTACCCTCCAACACAAAGGGGCTAATAACCATAAATATCTATAGAGTGTAATATTATAACAAATATTAAATTATTAGCGAATATTACAATAAGCTTACGCATAATCCTCTAAACCTCAACCACGACCTCATACTGTTATTTTGTCTGTGGTATTATTAATTCTAACAAACGATATTAGTTTCTATTACAATGTCATAAAATTCAATTTCGTATGAAAAATTATTTAGTATTCTATTCGATTTTTTTCTAGAAAATAATTGGTGTATTCAATTTTGTACTGTAATAGTATAGATATAAAGGTTATTGTGGCTTACATGGATTTAATTGACACACTCGATATGTAGTGTTGCGACATTTCACGGTTTGATGCGCGCGAAGAATATGCGACAAATTTATTTACAGGGTGATACTTTTATTTTATGTTTTTATTTTGCATTTCTTAATTTGTTTATATTTAAGGATTAATCATTAGCCATTTGGTAATACCAAATATTTGGTACCGGCTTGTTCATCTGTTAATTCACAATTACCTAAATAATAAGAAAAAGGAATCCAAATTCGCGTTCTAATATTATGTGGTCGTGAATGTTTTTAGTACACAGTCCAAAGGAATAAGAAATACGCAGTAGGTATCTGTAAAATAATAACATTAAATTATGAATAGGTACGTATGATATATAATTTCAGTGTTCTGGGAATAACATAACTGCTATTGACTTGTTTAGTTGAGAATTACGTCAATAATAATCCTACATAATTATTCTAATTTCAACCACATTAATTTGCGTATTATCCACGGTTAATTTGTTTTAAAATGAATATAGAAGCCTCAATCAAAACTGAATAGCAACAATTATGTAGATTTAATGAATACTACAGTTCGGGCTCGACCTAAACTAACAGCTCTTTCACAACTTTAATTAAATCCAACTTCATTAACTAATTTAGATTTGTTTAACTTGTTATATCAACTAATCAGGATAGTTTCATGTGAATACGTATATTTATAAACAACTAGATTTCCGCCCGCGGGTTCGCCCGCGTTTTCAAAGGAAAATCCGCATAGTTCCAGTTCCCGTGGGATTTCCGGGATAAAACCTATATGTGTGCTAAATTTCATTGTAATCGGTTCAGTAGTATTTGCGTGAAAGAGTAACAAACACACACACATCCTCACAAACTTTCGCATTTATAATATTAGTAGCTATGATTAGTAGGATAAAACTTTATAAATAAAATGTTCTAGCTGGCAACTGCGGTTCCACCTGTTCACAGTGTGAAATTTAGCGGTAACTTCGTGATTTTTTATATTGAGTCAATTTTAATATTTCATGTGTTTGCTCTGAGAGAACCCTCGAAGATATCATCTAGTTTGACATATATTTTATTTTTTAGATTTGGTCTTGAATATTACACGTATCATCTAATAGTAGTTTGGTAATTTGGCTTTATACCCACTCTTAAACTAAGAACCTGAAAATTTTTTCGTCGCATACTTGTCCGTCAATCATTGATGTTTAAAGGTTAACTTACCTATGAAAAAAGTAGCATAAGTTGGATACTGGGTCTGTAACTACATTTCAATTTAATCCAAATCGATTTCGCCGGTAAAAACTATTTTAGTTTTTATATTTAATCATCATCATCATACATTCGTAAAACCTACTCTACATTTTGCAGAGACATTATAATTTGAATTTTGAACACCCTATATAAGCGTGTAATTCCCGCCCCTTGGATTAGTTAACGCATTAACACTTTTTTGTAAAGTCGGATCAATGCATTGTGCGCGTGTTTGTGACGAAACATTATGTTCATGGTTAAGCTATTACGAGAGATATTAATGGGATGTTTTATTTTATTAGTTTTTATTTATTTTATTTATCAAGGTATGCCATTAATTTCTGAACAAAATTGCCAATAATTTAATGGTTAAGTTAAGAAAAAATAAATGTAATATTATTTGAATCGGCTCTGAAAAGGTAATTTTTCATAAAAGTTAATTGTAGAATTTCTTGACTTATTTCTCGGTTGAAACATCTAGTTAGGTATCATATTCTTGGTGATGATAAAAAAGATGATTCGGTAGGAGTTAAAAAGTAAGTATTAATAAGGATTTGCACTCATATACACGAATATAAACGTTTTAATTTTAAGCTAGAGCAAAATACGTAGATTTTGGTATACGTTAAGCGATACTCGTTTATGACCAAAGTGCTAACATAAAAGCAATTTATTATTAATTTATTCCATATTTGTTTTATATATGAGCTTGATAGGTTAAAAATGTTGTTACATTAACATTACACACTAAAATTGATTAACACAACATTACAAATACAAATACAAACCGACATTTGTATGTATTTCCCACATTTTTCCGTAAACTGCAGGCGTTACATGCATTCACGTCAGGTGTGAGAGGGGGAAGGGGGGGAGCGAGTGGGGGGAGGGACTGAATTCGATTCCCGGCTATTGAAAAGTTTCAAGAGGCGAAAAGCTTCGACAAACGAAGCTAAGTGAATTTCGAGCCCTCAGATGGTGCAGGGACGGATTTGGGATTAGATTCATTTTTTATTATGGATCTCAAGCAGAAAGGTCACTTTCTATCAATACGTTATTTACTACAGTTATCTAAGTTGGTAGAATCACTAGGATTCTTATAAATTTATTTGTAAAACTGTGTTGAGTGCGAGCTTCACACAATTTGAAGGCATGCTCAACTACCATAAATGAAAAATACATTATGGTTTCTGTGAACTTCTGTATTATTTTCTTATGAAAAAATTTACTTAAATAAAAAATAATCTATTAAAAAAAACAAATTAAAAATACTTACCTATAAAATTTTATATCTTGGCGTATGAACTTGATATTTTTAACACTATTGTATATTAATTGGCCTTTGCCCTTTTATACTATCTATTTATTTAATTTTACATTGTATATTGCACAATTTGAGAAACACGAACACTTGATCAAGTAGGTACAGCTCTGTACGAGCGGCTTGGTTCCAATTTTTATCAATCCCATTTTATTTCCCCTTACGAAAGTTTTCCTCCAATTTCGCGCGCTCGGCCCGCCCACTAGTGATGTGATTCTTTGTCTAATATATCGATAGAATAGTCTTATCGATAAATATGTTATATTATAAATAACTCACACCGTTTAACATAAGACTATAAGCATTTAAGACTTATCAAAGTTACAAATAATAATCCGAATAAAAATTGAATTAATAATATCACCATATTGATTCCTATTATCCACCGATGAGTTTTTGTACAAATTGAACATCTATCTATACTAATAATTTAAAGCTGAACAGTTTTTTTGTTTGTTTGTTTGAACGCGCTAATCTCAGGAACTGGTCAGATTTGAAAAATTCTTTCGGTGTTAGATAGACCATTTATTGTATTGACGAAGGTTAAAGGTATTATATCATCATGCTAAGACCAACAAGAACCGAAAAATGTGGGTGAAACCACGGGGCACAGATAGTTAGATATAAATTCCATCCAAAACTAGTAGATAACTGTTTAGTACTGTGCCACAACATTCTATTTCAAATTATTAGATATCAAATTTATGATTAAATGTTTGTGAATCAATCGGGCTGCAATAACAAACGGATTATGACCAATCATATACTATAATTCAATTATTGGTTATTTTACCTCTGCACTGAGTTGTAATCACTCAAATATTCATATCATTACAAATGCTCAAACATTTTCTTATACAAATGTGTAAATGATCAATAAAAATATATCGATAGTCGCGCATCCCTTTCGGAACAACCGTAGATTGAGAGGAGGTATCGTCACTCGCCGGGAATCGAACCCCGACACCGACACTTCCTACCGGTGACCCAATATAGCTTCTAATTGTCCATATATTAACTAATCTCTTTGTTATTCAAATAAAATCATTTTAAATTTACCTGTATTTTATAAGAAGGCTTTGCACTAAAGCTTTGATTAATTTTTTAAATGGCAGAGTGAGTTTGTATGTTTGCTTGGCTTTTACTTGCAACTGCGCTAACTAAGATCATAATTTTTTTCATAAAAATTGTGCGTGGTCTACAATGACCCAGAATCACACAATGGGAGTGGCTTATAGCTAATATGTAAATATTGGTCTATAAGTTGTTATAAACCTTTAGTTTATTTTTGAATTTTGCCATAGAAATTTCACTTCTGACACCTATGTTCGGCACACACGCTCTTTTTTATTTCACTTTATATGCGAATATTTATCAGATAAAACACTGACTCTACAAATTCTTCAATCTAAATCCTAAAATAATAATTTGTCATAAAAGCATTTTGTATGGGGCAATAATTTAACACCTATGTACCTCAGAAGTAAGTATACTTACCCCATTAGGGGACACGGGACTTCACTTACCTCAGAAGTAAACAGTCATATTCCAATATAGAGCATTAACAAATTAATTAAGATACATATTTGCACGCTCAACTACGAGCAGAATGTCTAAGAACCTATAAAATTTGTACCTCAGCTATGTAACTACATTCAGCAAATAAAGACAATTTGAATTTGAATTTGAATTTGAACAACATAAAAATATCAATTCAAATATTAGCTTAATTCATTCCACATAACGCGCCTCAACACGATAATCTTATAAACAAACTTCTAAACCACTTCAAATCCCAAAGCTTCCTTCTCAGAAGTTTTTGCTATTCAATGGAAAAAAAGCTAAAAGCTGGTCATTACAATATCTGATTTCTATGTGTGATGTACAATGATGCGTGAACCAAGTGACCACACCATTGTATGGTTGGGATTAGCCAGCTTTGTATGCTCTTGTGTAGCGAAAATATTGTAAACATTATGTAGATTATAGTATAAAGTGGACTAGGCAAAGGTTTTATTAGGTGCATGTTATAGATTGCCATTTGATCGTAACATGAAATAAGCTAAACATGTCGAAAGATAGTTAGGTACATGCTCCAGAGAATGTTTAAACCATGAAAAAATTAAAGCAAATGTTATTAATTTTTAGTTAAAAGCTCCAGAGGAATTCCACTACTTAATAATAATTAAAAATAAAAGATTTTCTATAACATTTATTGGATTTTGATTTGTGTTATAGATACCGAGTGTTTATAATAACAATTAAATATGCAGATTAAAGAACATGTGCATTTTATACCCACAAAAAGCAAAAATCGAAGCGTGCCCTCCATTCCGTACAATTTATTCACTCATAGATCGAAATCTCAACAAATAAAAGGTTATTCGAGACGAAACCTCAATACTCCTACTCGTTACATTGTAAAACTAATTGCTACATAAGCTTTGAAAAACATCAACATAGAAAACCAATATTTAAGATTGCGCAAGATTACTTTGTAGTAACATCTTTGTGGTACCGCGAGTAATGTAATACTTTCTTAGAAATGTAGGATTGTTTGCTTCTGGTCTTTCAATGGATCGGCTACTTCATAGATGGTAGATGAGTTTTTGTAGAAAAGCTGTCGGAAAGTGGAAGACGTATTACATTGCAATTGTCATCTATGCCTCTGCGTTTTTTTTTTTGTTCTTGTAAAACAAATAGGTATGTACTTACTATAGGAAATTTTCAGTTAAATCTATCCACATTAAAAACCAGTTGAAAATACATAGTCATTAGTCATATACTGCATACATAGTCATAAGTAACGAGTTACTTGTAATTAAAATATACATACATACCTATAAGTTTTTAAATGAAAAAAATTTTTACCCCGAAAATTTTTGATCAAAATTGAGATGAACAATAAACATAAAGAAGAGAATGATAGAAAAGACAGGGGTAAACGAATGGAAGCTTTTTTGCAATTTTTTGATTCAATTCATATAAGTACCTATAGTTGTAACATCAGACTAAGATAGCTCGAAGCCAAAACATCTCATTTGAATGCAATTAATTCCACTCGACCCTTCACCAATTTGTGTTAAAATTCAATTTATTTCGTCCCCACGTGATACGCCTTAAACAAATGTTAAGCTTTTTACTAACTATTACCATTTTACATTTATCATATGTTTTACAATTTTGAACTCTATCACATGGAAATAGAGTTTATTTAAATGTTTTATAAACGTTGGGCAAAAGTATAACGTTGTTATTTAGTAATGGTTGTTGATTTGTATTGAAATTAAAAAGTATGGTGACGAGATTCCTTTGTGACGATTTATATGGGGTTACTTTTATATGTATGGATATTAGATAACCTATCCTATTACTGTTATTTTAAATATGAAAGAATAAAATTGAAACCTCCAGATTATGATCTGTTGGACTGGTTGTGGTCTGCAATAGCATTATTAGAATATCATAGATTTATCCTGAAAATACTGTAAAATATAAGCTTAAATAAAACTTAATACACGTGTATTACTTATGCTAGTGAATGTAATGTAATGTAAATGTAATTTCAAAATAAAAATACGCAGAAGAAATGTAAAAATTGAACGATATATTATTTACAGTTTTTTTTTCAATTTCTGCACATAACATTTCAAGGTACAAACATACAGATGTGAAAATGTAACAATTAGCGTATCCGATCAGATATCAACTATGCTATTAGCCATGTGCGACGCCGCGGGACGCCGCAATGCTTTGTGTGTTTTACTTTAGGGTTCCGCAGGCTTGCTGAAAATATGGATTACTAGTTTCACCCGCGGCAAAATCAAGCATTTCTAAAGCTAATGTGTTATTTTGATTTTAATCTATATTACTGTAAAGTTTCATCCAATTCCGCCTGGTAGATTTTTCGTAAATGTGTCACAAATATTCGAATTTAAAAGTAGGAGCTCTTTAAGAGTTGGCTAGATTTCAATTTGTTTGTTTGTTGTATTATGTAGTTTTTTATTTGCTTTCTTTTGAGCAACGAGATATCTGAAACTTTTAAGTTTTAGCTATGAAAGTAGAAAGCAGCTAAAGCTTTTATATACGCGCAAAAGAAGCGAATTATTTAATGATTATAATATAATGTTTCAACTAGAAGCTTATTGAAGCACCTTAAATCTAATTATACTTATAGTCGAGCCAATTTAATAGGCAACATTTGACGTCTATCAATTTTATCTTCGAAGAGAGGTAACCTGCTTAAAAACATCGATTAAAGTGAATTAATCGATACGGATTTGAAACATTTGTCAATCGAATTTATAAATTTATGATGATTTTTATTCACAAGTAATCAATGCATTCGATTCTAGATGTCAGATTTCGATTTTTAGAGTGACGTCTCTGGTATTTAAAAAGAAAAAAGGTTTATTGACACAAAATTGTAGCGACGTCAGTTCTTCAATTCAGAAATTGTTTATTATGTTTAGAATGGTTTATCAGTAAAATGAAATCTTAAAATTACTTGTATCGGTCATTATTATTATAAATATGTAATCGTAATTGAAAAAAGTTAAGCAAATGTGCAGTTCTAACAAAACGAAATATCATGTTATTCTATGTCGTCGTTACTAGGTTACATTGTTGAATTTTGTTGAACTGTCAAATGTTGCCTATTAAATTGGCTCTACTATACCTACTTTTATATTACGGAACCGAACAATGTAAATTGCAATATTTCTCAGCAGGAGTCCGCCGAACTGCAGTAACAGTTCCCCTTGATCCGCAGTAACTACCGGTTCGATTCCCGCTCCGTATCATTGATATTACACAATTTGATACCTTTCGCTTACATATAATTAGATTTTTCTATTTATTTTGCGTGCACACGATTAAAATGTGTATAAAAATAATTCGTATTAAAGAAATTCCGTAAAAAAGTCTACTTACGTGTACTTTTAACGGATTTAATAGGTACATTTTTCACGATTTATTCATTGTTACACTATTTCCTAAATCGTATTTTATATCAGTTAAAAATAATCGTTACACTATCAATATTTTGATAAAAGAACCTACATCATATCTATCAACAAAAACAATTTCCATCAAAATCCATTCACCCGTTAAGGCGTAAACAGCGGACAAACGGCAACATTTTAGCACAATAGATGCAATCTAATGAAACGAGAGCGAATTGTTATAAAAACAAACGAGGGTCGTGTCTGAGTGCGTAATGTATTCTGTGTTATTGAGTTAGTGGGGTGTGCGCATGCGCATGAGCGACGCGGGGATAAATCATAAGCGGAGCGGGTATTAAAGTTCATAATATGTTGTATAGATTTGAGAGTTCATCAAAGTTGTTGGATTTTGTTGTGGATTTTGTTTTTAATTTGTTCACACTGAGGGTTTATTTTTTATCATTTAAAATAAATAAATAAATTATACCGTTACAATTGAAAATAGTGCTTGTTTTATGAAAATGATAAGTATCACTGTTTAATAGTGTAGTTTTTAATTTGAAAGTTGTTTGTCCAGTGTGAATTTATTGAAAAAATACATACATTAGTATGTACCAATTCTGTATGTATATTGTATACCTAGTATTTAATTCGCTGTCGTATCGCTCATCACTGGACACAATATTAGACACAAATTAAAAAAGTTAAGTCACTTGTTCTTTACTTGTAGCACATAGTAAATAAAATCTATTCCTTATTTACAAGATCCTTTTTAATAGAGACTATATCTGACCGTGCTACAATCTCAACCAATATTTCATATGAAATTGGAAGCTTGTACTAAAAAAATAGGTAAAGGAGCTCTATGCGCGATTAGTCAATTGATGGGTGACCGCTTAGCTATGGAAGAGCAGAAAAACTATCGTATATCAGTCGTATCTAAGGAATAGATGATTCTTATTTTAATGTACATAATATAAAAAAGTTTGTAACTTTAATACAATTTTAAGAACAAAAACCGAGAATATGTAGTTTTCTATAACTATCAACATCTGAGTGTCTCTACCATAGTTTGTTCAGTACATATAATATAATGATATGTCAGTACTCAGTACATATCATAATAACAGTCCAGTGCCTGTCCATAAATTTATTGTCCCACATACAATTAATATATATCTACTATTCCGTAAAGTCCTTATACTCAACTAAAGAAAAAAATATCATGCAAATTTCTCTATATGTCTAAGATTTGTTTCAAGTAAGTATCATAAGTTGTGCCTCCTGTTTATATCTCAATAACACAGCATCCCAAAGATTCTCTTGCAAAGTTAAACGATGTAAAATGGCAAATTGTTCGTTGAATCACTCGAGTTTTTTTAATAATTGTTTTATGCTCTAACAAATGACTTTGAAATTGGATCTGGCTCGAAGCGCTTACAAAAATGGATGCATAATTCCATTAGAGCGAGCGAGAGGCACCGCTAGAGCGAGATAGATGGTTGTTATTTCCAAAACGGTCATAAAGAAATTGTTTTAGACCAAATGTGACAAATTGAGGGGTTAGTTTAGTCGATATATTCTGATCTCATTTTCGCCTGCGGCTTCGTCTGGTTTTAACTGGATTATATAATCTTCTATTGAATAGTACCAATGTAATAAAATACGTAATAACATTTTTTATTAGTTATCTACATTACAATTTACATAACAAATTCAAATCAAACTTTTTAAAATCTTTTCCTTAAACTTCACGATACCTAGGCACAGTTTAAAAATTACGTCGAAATAATAAAATTAATATGAAATGATAAATCGTCAACGCCTAAGCTTTTCTATTTAAATAACTAATGGTCTTTCGTTATAAAACAATAAAAATTGTATTAAGCGCGTCCCATCGTCCAGTAATTACTGACGCCTTGAGAGCCTGCGCCCTGCGCTGTAGGGTCGCCATATTCTATTTTATTTTTCTTCTGTAATAAAATTTTCACGGCTACTATAATTCATTATTTATTTAAGTTCTTAGAGTATATCTAACCGATATAATATTTAACTTCCATCTCTGGTGTAAACTTAAAAATAGTGAAAGCTGATCCAAGGGGCAAAGATAACCAGGAAATCAAATTGATATAAAATACTAAATACATCATAATTCAGCATACATAATTGTTAAATGGCACGAGCATCGTAAATTTTAAGCCTCCAAAGCTTTGATTTAGGTAATAGCTTTTAGAATACAAACATAATATGATAGAGGCTAATGATTCGATCGTGCTCTACTTTTTTCCTCTTATGATTTTCATCTGTATTCCACTAGACGTATTGCGATGAAATAAACATTAAATAAATCTACACGATAATTCAAAAACAAAGATATGTAGATACACAGAAGACCACTGTATATTTATTAAAAGTATCTAAGCAAAACTATATTTTCTTCGATGAAGTCCTCTCCTGGCTACCCTAATCGCAAGCAATCATGTTAAACGACGCTCACAATTCGTTTTAAGGCTCTCTTATAAGATGATGAGGCAATTTGTGACGCTCTTGCTTAATGACGTCCCGGAGCTCGGACACCCAGAACTAGATTATTTGATTTTAATCGAGATGGGCTCCTGCACTACTTTGGAATCATTGTGAGCTTCTGCAGACTACTGTGTTCTGTTAATATTAAAGTTATTTGCTTGTTGTTCAATCATAATGTATATCTTTTCAAAATGTTGAAATAGGACTGACAGTTAAGTTTGATTATCTAATCATTGTGTACGCTTAATTGTTTAATTTAAAATTTAAATCATTTAATCGGGAGTAAAATCATCAATGATTCCTTTAAATTTTACCTATCCTTTTTAGCATCATTGTTATCGCTATTTACTGCTCACAAAATCACAGTTTTCAAAAACACTTCGTTGTGTCATATTCATCTAACAGCGTTGTAAAATGTAAACTCAAATACATCTATGTTTTGTGTTTACAATTCTCAATACAAACGTTGTTTATTGTGAAAAAATCCATTTGAAAGGTTTGATTTTATTCCTATTTCATTTCAAATGAACATCGATTCATGGAAAGGATTCATTCAAAGTGCTTGTTATTTAGAATGTGAATGGTCAATGGGTTACAAATATTTGGGGTAATTCAATGATATTGTAATTTGAAAATCCGTTTGTTAAATGGATTTAGAGATGTGAAGACAGTTTTGTTGCACTTGTAATCTATGATATTTTTTTTTGTAATTTAAGATTTCGCATCGGATTAAAATATTTGTTTTCTGTTATTAATTTTAAGTTTCGATCCGTAATGCTTTATGAAATGACACACAAAAAATACAAGTAAGTAGGTACCTAATTATAGAACATGCCAAAAAATTTATGTTTAATTATTATATTGTGCTTTTTTATTTTTTTATTATTGTAACCTTTATGTACCTATATTTTGTTTCTTGCACAATAAAGTGTTAAATAAATAAATAAATTATATTTTTCTTTTCTTTATAAAAACAGTCGTTAGAAGCTTTTTGCATTTTAAAAATATGTAGCTTTACTTTTAAATCAAATGCAAAAATGCCATCTGCTATAATATTTCTGTCCTAAAACAATCATACCCACTTAGCCACCACAAAAAGGCAATCAAAAAACAGTAGTTTGTACGTAAATATATCGTTTCTCTAAAAGCACTCTAAATGCCATTCAAAACTTTTTTACTTAAATATCCTAAAAATTAACATTACTAATAAGCCCGCATTTATTGAATTACAAACCTTTGAAGATCTTTATCCAGAAACCGAAGTCAATTTACATTGCTCAATTAGTGCATGCTATTACAACACCTAATGCTAAAAGCGTAAAGAATAAAATAGCATGCACAATTATAATTTCAGAAATATCATGCCAACTTTTTGGTGATATTGTGCAGGGGTCAAGTGAAGCTGGTCGTCGATTGCTCAAATCTATTCCTTTGTAGGCAGGTATTAATTTGAGTGCGTGTTATTATGATCCCCGTGATGGATGGCATGAGTAAGCAAATATTTGTTTTGCCTTTTATAGCTGTAATTTCAAGTGCTGGGACTAACTAATCGTTTTGAGCGTGTTTTTAGAATTTGTAGCATTGCTGTAAATAGAAAATAAATTAAAAACATTTTTATACCAAATGCGCTTCGGATCAATAAGAGCGATTTCGAAAACTCTTTCACCAGTAAAAACCTTATTTTCGAGGATCTAAATTGTAATTTTATACATCGAAAAGTGGTCAGAAGTCACCTAGTAGGTATTATGCAGTTATTACCTTTTAATATTTACTTTAGTGCAAACAATAGCACAATTTAATCCCGAGCATCGAATCTGTACCAATCGACACAACCACTGCGCCCATGGATCCCAATTACGTCCCCATGAAGGTGTATAATTGCGCGCTGACGAGTCGCGGTCACCAATCGAGTTAGCGCTCTTGGTGTGACCACTATGTCGCTATGTATGGGGAGATACTGCAGATTAAACAGGAGGAAAATTATTGTTGCGATCTAAAATTTATGAAATGCTAGTAGACTGAAGCTTATTTTCAGAAATATTATATTTTAATTTTAGAGCAAAGTCAGCAGGCAGTTTCACATCTATAACACAATATAGAATAGGTACTTACTTAAATTCGTGTACCTAATCATTTTATACACGTAATTATTATATACGTACATGCTCCGTAAGTATACGAATTCTCTACGAAGTCATTCATTTGATTCATTCATTCATTCATTCAAGTCATCATATTAATAATTTTTATCTCTTACATTTCGACTAACTTTTCACGTTACTTCATACGTACCTTAATTACTATTTTAGTATTTAATTACTATTTAGATTGCAACACTTTTTTTCTGTATAAAATCGTGCACTATCTGCAAATCGCGCATATACACACAATGTCCGAGCAATCACAAGACGGTGCGACCGCTCTATACAGCTCACGTAACTCACTTGCGACTTGCGAGTCGCAGACTTTGCTTAAATATTACTTGGATAAATACTCCACTAACTACTTATACTGATATTCATCATTTATATTATGAACTAGCTCTTCGTCCCGGCTGTGCTCGGTTGACAATTTTTTTAACATTTTCAAATTTTCATCAATTTTTATTTTAGTAAAAATCTTTTCCTTGTTACCGAACATATTATGAAAGACGTAACTTTCTGAGTATGATTTTCTGTCTTGTTTGTGGGTTGAATATAAAGTTTATAACTAGATTAAAATTAAATACCGTTTGATTAAGTTAAGTTTTTAACAAACGTAATTGACGTTAGGAAAATCGACTTTCGGAATATCTTTCATATTTCATCAGAATTGCATACAGTTACTAAAATTAATCGATGCTATACCACAGGCTATACTAAAAACAGGCTTTACTATGGGCCCTTTTCTATAAAAATTATTGCTTATTAGTTAGTAGTATACAAAATGCCTCGTGCCGCAAATTATAGGACCGTCTCTATCAGATCACAAATTGGCAGCATTTTGCTAAAACTGATATGAATCTATGACAAACCACTTTCTATAATCACAAGATACACATCGAAGTGCTCTTGAATAGTTATTTTAAATGACGTTGATGATTTTTTTCATATTTTTTGTAAATTGAGAAATTTTAACTTTTATTTTTAGTTGGTTTCATGTTTAGCACCTATCTTTAATACTAATTTCTACTTATTATAATTATATGAAATGCTAAATACTAATGTAGATTGCAGAGCTCGTATAAAATTGAAATGAAAAGTGTATTCCTATATTTAAGTAAGTTTTTTTATAATAATGTATATTGTGTAGAATTGAGTATACCTACCCTGTAATGGCAACGATGTTTTCAATAAAAAGTAGAATACACTGCGAAATAATGGTTACTAGATACAGAATATACACATACATATTATATGAATTAGTCATCTTTTATTTATTGTACGTAATTACAAATTTCGTAAAAAAGAAAACACAACATTTTTGATTTTAATGGTAAATAAGAAATGCTTAAGATTTAGTACCTACTTAGATACATAACCTTAAAAATCGTACTTACCTAAACATTGTCGACATAATACTGAAATCAATAAAGTAATTAGATATAATAATGTCGGATAACTCTTCGGCAACAATCAGCGGACAAGAGAAATGAGGATAATTCAATGATCAAAGCACGCCAGGCGCAGGTGTCCCAGGGTGGCTATGCGTTTGGGACATCTGGGATTAATGGGAATATAGAAAGAATGGGCTTTTGTATGGGATGTTTATTAAATAAAACAAAAGTTTAATTAATGATAGTTCTTTTATTTCTTCAAGCTTAAATTCAATAAGGCTTCTAGAAGCGTGAATCGTCATTTACCATTTACCATCGGTTTGGAAAGCAGTATCTATGGAGAAGGACCGGCAAGAAACTCCATAGTTGCTCTTTTAAAGCAAAATTTCTTAGGTAGCTATGTTTCATCATCGTCATGAAATAAAATGTCTGAACATTTTTAAAATAATGTCTGTTAACACGTTCACTGCGGCACAGATATATCTGTTCTTTCCATTACTGCGTTACGGGACGTTTTAAACCTTGTCCTATACCAGAGATTGTGGCGGCACGAGGCATATTAAACCCCACCGCCCGTAGGAGACCAAAATCCTTTTTTTGGCGCCAAATAAGACAAAGTGTGCGGCTTTTGTCGTGATTATTATTAACAATGAGTTCATTAACCTAAATCTACCGCCGCCCGTGGTTAGATTAGTTAGTTTAGATTCTAGGGGTAAAATAAAATGTGGGGTCTGATGTACCCCATACCGCACTGAACAATAGCAGTTTTTCATATAATTTAGTGATGGGAAAAGAAATATCGATTTTATTTAATTGTATTTATTTATCAAACTTATGGATGTTTTTCATTAAAACAGGCCAAACAATAATATTGTTTGCAACCAGTGCATTCTGTGAGAATTTTCTTTACCTTTTTCGGCCTCACGACTTGTTAAGAAGGTGCGGAGTTTTTCGTAACATCCTACACATCTACTCTTCTTTGATCCCTGTAAGAGATGATGTGCCTTGTTTGTTGGCTTGTTGACTTGGGCAAGAGTTAAATTTTGATGAGCCATACACCGATTGCCGGGTGTTTTGGATTTGCCGCTAGTTGATTCAATGAACAAACACACTAATAGTAATCATGATTATCAACCTATTTGAAGAAAGTTACTCAACATGTCACATTCACGTTTCTATTAACGATATTTTTTATAACGAGTAGTTAGGATGTTTGAAAATTACCTGTATCCACATTCAAGTCCTTCTTTGTAAAAGCTTCAATAAGTTGTTCCACAAATAGTCTCGAATGCGTTGCACAACACTAACCGCGTGAAGCTAGCTTAGGGTGCGGTACGAGGTGCGTGGTGGTACGAGGTGTTCGCAACCTCGTTCCGCACTGTGTTAGAATTTTTATTTGTTCAGTGCGGCACGAGGTCTAAGAAACCCGGTATTAAGGTCGGTATACCATTGAACTAGGAATCAATAGCACATCTCAGATATATAGATATCACTTTCCTACACTGAACCAGATGGAAGTTATGCCTCCCGCACGACAGAGAAGTTTAAGTTTTTTCCTACCGCTATAACGACGAGACACGGACAGGGTGTTTCAAGCCCTGTTTCGCAGCTAACGTGTTAATCTTTACCGTTAATCTTAATATTCTCCTTTCATCAATTAATATTTATTCTACAGTTGTGACCTCATCGCTGAGATGTAATTTCATCCAGGCAACAAACATCTTATGTTGTTGTGTTCTGTTATTTAAATTTACAATAGAAAAGAGCGCCGTATATAACTATACTAGGTTTCCGCCCGCGGCTTCGTCCGCGCAGTCAAAGAAAAATCCGCATAGTTCCCGTTTCCGTGGGATTTCCGAGATTGCGTCATTTTCCCGGGATAAAAAGTAGCCTATGTCCTTTCTCGGGTATCAAAATATCTTCATACCAAATTTCATGAAAATTGGTTCAGTAGTTTAGGCGTGATTGAGTAACAGACAGACAGACAGAGTTACTTTCGCATTTATAATATTATATAGTATGGATTTGCAAATGTAAATAAAAACTGGTAACAGCTAGGAGTGAAATTAATACGATAGAAAAAGGCCCCGATTTTGATGAAACTTTAAAGATTTTTTAAGTCTTCGAAGTTTCATAAAAATCAAGTAGCTGGTCACATCACAGCCGCCCGCAGAGTCCGACATTAATAGCTGTGCGGCGACCGAGTTATTAATTAACTCAAGGGTTCATCCCCCCTCCCCCCTCCCCCCTCCCTCACCCCCCACACACCACACACCACACAACCACTCCCACTTTTTATTACATTGTCTGATACATCTCTATATGGGTTATTGCTTGTTTTAAAGTGGAGATTAATGGGAAGTAGAGACAAAAGAATTAGTTATAAGGTTATTAGTTATGATGGTTTTCAAATGAATGAATACGTTTATTGTCAAAACAATTTTGATACATACCTAATCTGAAAATCTAATTGACCTAAATAACAAAATAAAAACATATTCTGTTTGTGTTTTAAAGACTTTAATAGCAGTGTGAAATTTACCTTGATTCAATGTTTTTTGCTTTGGTAACACAATAATCAAATAAGATGAAATGGCAATAGCCATAGGTATAGTTAATAAAGCACTAGGTATGTTTTGTAATTGCTGTGCAAGACAGGATAGTGTAAGACAGTAACTTTAAAAGATTCAAGCTAATCTAGCGAGTAAGGGAGGTAAAAATTAAACAAATTTTTATTCTTCAATTTAGTCAACTTCTATAACATTGCTTACTGAAAAGCGTTTGAATATCGAAATAAATACCTATAACAACGAATGCATCACCTAATTATCAGTTCAAATTAATTGACATACACATAACACAACATACTTACAAACTTTTACCAAACTAAAACATAATTAAATTTGACACACAGTTCCACAGATTCAAAATCTCTATCAGTCTTGTATTTAATTAACAGACGCAACAATTAATTACTGTAATGTTCTCAATTATGTCGGAGCGAGCTCCCCCCCCTCCCCCCTCCCCCACACTGCGGGGGGATGTGAAAACCAATCAATGTCGATTAATTGGTGCTTTAATGCAGCCTCATTCAACAATTATTGGGTCGACTAGCGACTGGAAGGATAAGGAGGCCGGGTGTGTCGATGAAAATTGTCGATAATTTTTTTTTATAAGCTTTTTCTGCGGCGAAAACTTATGGCGATTACTTTAATAAATATGTTTTCTTTAACGTATTACACTAAAAATTGTAAATATCTTGACTTCAGGTACACGAATAATTTTTCATAAGCGTCATCATCATAATAAAAATTCCAAATAAAATCGAACAAGGTTTGTTAATTACGTGTTATGAAAGTTAAAGCATGTAAAAGTTTTGTTTAATTATAAATAAGTACCTTCTAAATAAAAAAAAAACAACATAAGATGAATCAATAAAATGGAAAAAAACAAGTCAGGCATTTCTCATTTTTGTCAAATTGAAGCTGTAAGTAGGTAGGTATCTGAAATTAACTTGTTAAACACAATCATACCATAATATCTTAAACTGTAAACATATTAACTTTAAGTTTAAATATTTGATAATATAAAATATATTTAATCAAATAAACGTTTCACATCACTAGATGAAATAATGCCGCGGAGGCTCCACTCAATCTGCGATGTAAACTGAATTCGCGTTAATACAACAAAACGAGTGTTATTTTATCAATCTTCACTAGTTTTTACTGCGGCGACGCCTGTATTTTTTTATTTTCAATGTTATTTTTGTATGTTTTGTTCGAGGTGTTTGATGGCAATGGTATCAGCTTATACAAGTTATACTTGACTAGCTGTGCCGCGCGGTTTCACCCGTGTAACTCCGCTCCTGTTGGTCTTAGCGTGATAATATATAGCCTATATATTACTCGTGGATAATGTAGCTTTCGAATGGTGAAAGAATTTTTAAAATCGGTCCAGTAGTTTATGAGCCTATTCATTACAATCAAACAAACAAAGTTTTCCTCTTATTCTTAGCATGATCAAATCGAATAATTTATATTTATTTATTATTTAATATACGTATAAGATATAACTTTGAATTCATGGTTCGCTAGGACATGAAAATATTTTATTATCTACATGTTATTATGTATGTATGTTCATTGTTCAGATGTTTCCAGGGCGTGATTGAAAACTGCTGTTCCTATCCACATCCATAAAAAGGATATAGGTACCGTTTAAAGGTTTAAAAATATACCATTGAAAACATTGGAAAATGCATAAAAAAATATGGTAAAAAAATTGTTTCTCTAAATAAAAAACAATCAATAAAAACCATTGTGCAGCAATTAAACGCAAATGAACGTAAAACTGAATAAAATATAAGAGAAAACTGCGGAAAATGGAATTAAATCGACATGTAACGAGCGAATCCATTTGAAAAATTAACTGTTTCATGAAAAAGCGGCGCAACAAAATAATTAAAATCAATAGTTCGCGTGAAAGTAATAAGCTGAGAGCTGCTTTAAATATTCAATGAGTGAACCACTGCCGTATCTCGTTATTACTTGCAATTAATCGTAATGATAAAATATTATATCACTGTTTTTGAACAAAAAATAAAGACTTATAAAGTAGGTAGGTGAAAATTGATTTCACATTCATATTATCAGGCAATAAATAAAAATAACGCTTGGAAACCGGCAAGAGCCAAAACGATGAAAGACGTGCACTGAGAACAAGTAGGTACGGGCACGTGATAAAGATTTAAATAACACGGAATAGTAAGCTTGTAAGTCTAGTTCTAGCTATTATTGCAAAAAAATAGGTAACTACTTGAATTAATTATTAAAACGTCAGAACGTTCAGAAAACTAAGTTCAGTATTGTGATTTTTTTCAGAATGATGACATTTTGCAAACGAAACGGCCGGGTAAGGTAAACTTGAAAGGGTGGCATACATTTTACATTGGAATTTATTATTCCCAAAGTCATAATAAAAAAAAGGAATGTAACAATTATTTATTTATCAAGTTTGCAATCCAACTAAACGCAAATAACATTTTATATTACGTTTACGAATTAGGACAGGCTCTATGTTTTTATTGAAACAGCGAAGTAATGAAGTAATAGTTTTATTGCTTTTGGAAGCAGATTTAATCTGTTTGCTTTTTGTGTTTTCAATCATCAATCTATTTGCTGCATATTAAATTATCACGGGAATTTCAGAATGAAAATTAATATGAATAAAATTATTCTAGCGAGATTTTACCTATTATAACATTTACAAATATTTTTAGGATGAGAAATTTTTGAATAAATAGAAATTAGTTAAATTGTAACTAGGTAGGTAATTAACTTAAAAGTTCTGAATTGTTAAATAAATAGTTCTACCAAACTAAAGTGGTTATTGCTTTTTAATATATACCTAGGTAGATACGTATTTATTTCCCAAATTTATAAATAATGATATAATGATAAGCTAGCTACACGTCCTGGAATCGCTTTCATACTTACTTTGAACGTACCTACTTTTCATCCCTATGTAGGTAAGGACATAGGTAGTCTATACTAAAATAATTACCTTCCTAAAAAATATAAAATATACTTCAGTCATCTGCAACTCAAATTTCATCAAAATCGGTTAAGAAGTTGAGTTGTACAGAGTACTGACTTATATTTATTGTACCTACATACCTATGTATTAACCTACATGAATGTGTGAGAGTATTTAAATTTAAAAATTTATAGCGTGATAATCGTTAAGGAAAGGTGAAAGGTGTCTATTGTAACGATTTGAAACATATTGTTAAACATTAGGTATGTCTCTTGTTCTAAAGTGGATTGTAGAGTAGCTCTACATTTTAGAGATAACTTAATTTAATCAATATTCAAGTCTAAATAATATATCTATTCCTAATACCATTATTATCAGTCCAAAAAATACCCATCAAACTCAAGTATCAAAAAGTAAAACAAAAAACTGTAACTCAATAAAAACATAATCTCCGAAAACAATTTCGCTTATAATAAAGTTAATACAATTTCGTAAACCAATTTGTTCAGTAACCTGTCCCGAGATAACGAGCTACTAATGACGCGAACAATTAAAAAAAAACCGTCAAAAGCTAATATTATTTCGTCCAACTAGTAGAAGTCACCCTAGCGCCCGCGACAAAGAAACGCTAACAAAAGAGCGACTTACAAAAAATACGCGCCAGCCATTGGTCGAACGGTACGTGACGTCACCAGGCCACGCCCCCTAGCAACCGTCGCTACACTGAGATGAGAGTGACAGAGACGGAACTACGCAAATACGAGACAGATATATCATCCACTTCAGTATAGCAACTTTCGAAGGTAGCATCTCCTTTCTTTATTCCGTTGAATTCAAAACTTTATTCTCATGGTGTAGAGCTTAATTTGAAACAATAAGTGGAGTTGAAAGGTTGTATTGAAGCGGTGATTGTAAGCTGTTATTGTTGGGTTACCGGTTAACCGATTTGGTTAAATTGGTGTGCTAACAGACAGTTGTCCGGGTGTTTGCTCACTCGCACTTGACCCTGCCTCATTATGAGAAAATACAAAGTTTATCAGCAATACAACATTACTTGTATATTTTGGGTTACCAATTTATTATCTAGTTATGACTACTGACAAATATGCTCATCTTAATTGACCCCTAAAGGCGGAAATAAAATTTCACACTCCACTTTCAATAACCGAAGTACAAAACCTCTAATTAAACCCTAACAACAAAGCAAACGAGCCGACACAAATGGCGTCGAAAGAATAATTCCACCGTATTGTACCCGAAACTAATCTTAAACAGTTCAAAGAACTAACGCGTCTCACAATCGACCCAATCAGAGGTGAAAAACACTATTGAACGCTCGAATACCGCGAGGAACGAAGGGGAAAATGCTAATACTCGCGCCTTCCCAAACAAAATCACTTCGCGACCCCAAATTCGCACTTTCAATGGGCAATTTCGCCCCCGGGCTAACTCCGCCCCTCGGAGCCTGAGCGCCGCGGCGTCAGTCCCGCTCCGACCGCCGCGCAGCATGGACGTGTCCGACGACCGCTTCTACGGCTCGCAGACGCCGGAGCGCGCCGACAGCACCAGCCCGCGCTCGCACATGAGCAGCCCGCACTCAGCCTCCTCCGTGAACGTGACCGACCAGGGGCTGTCCATGTCGCAGCATCAGCAGAACCTGGAGACGCTCAACCGCATGGGCATGTTCTTCCACGCGCAGCAGATGCACCTCAACCAGAGCTTCGACGCGGTGAAGTCTCGGTTAGGGCTGACGCAAGTGGCCAGTGTTAGTCAGGGGCCGCGGCACACGATAGACGCGATACTGGGACTGAACGCGGGGAGACAGCGAGTGAGTGAGTTCGAGCAGAGACGCGAGGAGAGAGAGAGGGATTGTGAACCCGTGCCCGTGTCGCCTGGAGCCATCGAGAGTGCTGGTGAGTTACAGATATTACTCTGAATAACTACCTACAGTAAACTATTAGTACGTCAACCATCGATAGTTACTATGATAGTTACAATAAGATGCCAGAAGAGTTTTAACAATGTTTCTTCTTCTTTGATTGCAAATAAAATTCTGTCACTCCTGAATAGTTTACGCTCTATTTCCTTCCGCGGCTCTACTTCATCAAACTTTCTCGTATAGTTGTTTAATTCTTTTAATTCAATCCATCGTTTGTTGCAATAATATATCTACCGGTACAGCTTTTTCCATCTTTATTTCGTGAAAATACTTATTTATATTATTTGGGATAGCCCGACTTTAAAATAATTAGCCTATGTTACTTCTTAATAGTGAATCTATTTAAAATCATTAAACTTTTGAATATGGTCACTTGAATCTGTTGATAATCTGAACTCTATTCGCAATAAGAGAGCGGTAGAGCTCTCACAATGTTTATTTTGTGCAAATATTATAATTTATTACAGACAAGCCGCTTATCCCGACTTCAAAAATAATGGCCTATGTTATCCCTGAATAGTGTAGCTTTCTGATAGTGAAAGAATTTTCGTGATCGGATCAGTGCTTTCAAAAATTACCCGTACAAACATCAAGTTAGAAACTCTACCATCTTTACAGTATTAGTATACCTACATCTACCTAAATTATTATGACGTGTAGTACCGTGTTTCGCATATTATAATTAATGTTAATATAATTTAAACTCAAAAATTTAAGTATGTACCTAATCTCGGATTGATAAGAAAACTTTTGAAAGATAAGAGAAAAACAAATTAATGAGAAATTAGCGTGCGTATAATTTGAGTAGCAACTTTTATGAGTGATAAAAATCATTATAATTAATCTTAAATAATAAGAAAACCATTTAGATAACTTTTTATTGATTTAACAATAATTTGAAAGCTGGAAGGAACATCTACTTTATAGAAAAACTATAGCTTTCCACCCGCGACCAGTAACTATTCTCTAATCTGTGCCGCGACTTCGCCCGCTTCGTCTAAAACATAATAAATTATACCTACATATATAATATAATTTTTTAAAACGGACCTTCCTCTTTACACTATATCTATTTAAAAAACCGCATCAAAATCAGTTGTGTACTTTTAAAGATTTAAGCATACTAAGGGACATAGGGACATAAAAAGCGACTTTGTTTTATACTATGTACCTAGTGACTACCTATAGCTGACTCGATAGACGTCCGTCTTCGCGCTAATTGTCAAACCCGTGAAGTTTACATGGCCGTTTTTCGCATTTTCTTAATTTTTTGGTGCTAATTTAATATTAAAATGTAAACCCAAGTAGGTATATAAACCGTGTTAATAAATAAATAAATATACCTAGGTACGTACCTAGTTGTTTAAACCTTCATTGATGTCTACCTATAATATTTTTAATAATGCTGCATAGGTTTTGAATAGTCATAGTAGAAAA
>CAJQZM010040024.1:0-15182 GCA_907164665.1 Colias nastes | reverse complement strand
ATCATCTAAGAATTAATATTATGTTAAATAAATAAATAAATAAATAATAAAATAAATGTAAAGTTCGTTGGTATATTTTATTTTATTTCGTTTCCGAACGGTTTGAAATTCAAGCGGCGTACCAAGGCTGAACGGAAAACCTTACAAATTGGTACAATACAGCCTGATATTCTGTAGCTATAGATGTACATACACGCCGTTGAAAACTGGAATGTAGTTTTATATTGACTGTAGTTGTTGATATGGATATGGAAAATTCTGTATCACACATGGAAGTAAAAATAATAAGACTTTATTAATAAGGTGAAATATGTATGCGTATAACGAATATACTGTGTAAAGTAATTTTAAGCTATGTGTTAAATTAAAATAAGAAGTAAAGTAACGAAAAAAGACGTCAATTCATAACTAAGAATTTGAAATCATTCCTTCATGAAACTTTTAGAAATAATAAGCCACTAGCTTTTTGTAATTATTTTAATCGTATTTTTAGATAATTAATTTTATAATAATGTATCATATTCAAATAAATGTTCCTAGTTGAAAAAAGTTAAAATACATTCTGTTAACATCAAACTATAATTGAATAATATCCGCTTCATAAAGCCTCGGAAATAAAATGTTAATGCTAACTGGCATGGCGGTGCAATGTGATAAAATTCATGGTAACACGCTCTCTGCAGCGGACACTCTTTCATTTTAACTTCTATTTACTTTTATTGCAACGATTAGAGAATTTTATAACATTTAACACTTTCTAGTGGCTTTTAAAATATGACGTTGTAAAAAGCTTTTTAATTTTTCAAGTATGAGGGATACAAATGTGTGCAAATGTTTTATTTAGCTAATTCTTAAATTTGAATAAGTACGTAAATTAGAGCGGATTACTATGTTATGTTGGGTGTAGCTACTCGCAAATCTTACGCGTAAAATACTTACATACTTTTACATATTATGTATACATTAATATGCATCACATATACCTGTTGCCTTATCCCAGTGGCGTTGAATTTTTTAATCGCAACGCTTATGAGATTTAAGAAAGATGTATGACGAACACTCCTAAATGAAATGTACATTAATGTGCCTGCGCCCTAAAGGTCATAAGGGAATACAAGTTGAACTTTCTAAAAAATATGTTTACCTGAGTTATCTACATTTGAACAAATTTTTGACTAAAAACTTTTTCCAGAACATGCTATCCTATCCTCCTATTTTGAGTAGCGAACATACAGGCACACGGGCTATATACATAGGCATCCATAACATTTCTCATATTATACTACAAAACAGGTATACAAGAAAAGCCCGTCTGTTATACTGTCATCAGCTCTAATGGACGCATCCATCAAACGAAAGAAGCAGCCAGAGACGACAACTTAATGACCCTACACGTGCGCATGTAATAACACTTCTTTATCTACTAGTGTACTTTCCAATTAACTTTAGTTTAGATTTAAGATAGGTTAAATGCATATAATTTGGGATTACCATACTTTAATAGCAGTATGACAACAAAATACAAAAACTTTTATACTAATATTAAACATTGATTTTTTTTATTTTTACACCCAGATCTCGTTTGGAAAAAACAAAAAAAATGCTTAATACTTCGATGTGTTTCTAATTTTCTTCCTTTTCCGAAACTATAATATCGTGTCGCATCATTTCGATAGCCTGTGTATAAATCTATTGTATTTATGGAATATTGCTATTGTACAAATCACTTGAACCAAACTTAACCTCTTATCAATATTAAGCAGAGATAAGAAGCGAAATTATGATACACGTGTAACTCTGTACTGAATCTTAGAAATCAAATATCCATTTATACTGTTTATTCCCCTAGTTACTTTCACAAACAGATATACTTTTACAAAAATACAGACACTACAACAAACTATGAATAAACCATGGAAAATAGAGTGATGTTTAAAAGATGCTCATACAAGTATTTGTAGAGAAACTTTTTGTAACGCCGCTGGTTTTAAGTGCGATTTGCGACATAAATCGTGTGCTTTTTCTTTCTCTGCTTCTCTTAAAAACCTTCGTATGGTTATATGTATATTGTATATGTATGATTCTGAAAACAATCGCAACTGGTTCATTTGCCATATTTTTAAATGGAATATTATTAAAAAAACAAATTTTTGATAAATTTATTTTTTACATAATATAATATTTGTTAATATCTGTATTTACTTTGCCAATAACATAAATCTTATCTATATCTATATAACATATAAAAATGAAACCCGTTTTCCTTGGTCACGGCATCACGCGTGAACGAGTGAACCGATTTCGATAATTCTTTTTTATTATATTCCTTGAAGTAAGAGGATGGTACTTATGTAGAGAAAACGTAAATACCTATGTACCACGGGCGAAGCCGGGCCGGACCGCTAGTGATTAATATGATTAAAAGACAGTCTAGGAATTTTACAAAATGTGGCTTTGATATTATTATGTAGAAAAACTCCGTAACTTAATTTAAAACATTTATTAATCACGTACTATATGCCATTTACTGAACATCTTTAATCTCACAACGGACAGGGTCGGGGCTAAAGCTTTGTTATAAGTACCAAGAATTTATGTAATATATATATTATTTACCTTCTTGAAATATCGTTATATCTAGAAAACTAAAGTTGCAATCATTGAAACAGGAATCTTGTATAAAAATGAAATAAAACAACCATGTATGCCAAAGGTAAGTTTTATTATGAACACAATATAAGGTAGTAAAAAAGCAAATGACAAGGAAGAATGAAAGGCTAACCCTACAGCTCTACACTATTTTATCACACACACAATATCTACCTTTATACCAAATTGAATACAGATGCAATAAGCTGTGTTTGCGTAAGAGTAACCAACATCCATACATTTTTACAAACTTTCGCGTTTATAATATGTATTTAAAGAATAGTATTATATTATCTGTGGTAACTGGTAGGTAGTATATTATCTGTACGTATCCAGTTCGCCCCTGTCCAAAGTTGATACAACCTACAGCACTCAGTAACCGAGGCACGTTTTTATCTAATGAATCTTCTCTGTGTACACGCATTGTGTGACCACGGCCTTATAAGAAATTGGAGTGCTCCAGCCTTTCATTTACTTCGTCTATTTAATCTGTGATGAAGATGACATTTGCACTTCGAAATAATAAGAGCTAGCGCGCAAGAGCAACTTTTGTCTCCGCAACTATTTTGTCTCTCCCATCACCTCTATGGGCTAGTAAGAAAGTGCGCGCACGTAGCGACGCAACTCCCCATAGAGTTGATGGGAGAGACAAAATAATTGCGGAGACAAAAGTTGCTCGTGCGCGCTAGCTCTTAGTTGTGAGAAATCCAAAGACATTTTACTAGAGAAATCCGATATTCTTTATGTGTGTGACCATGACAACAGTTCAAAAACCTTATAGGAATATTTTTCAAACTTATGTATTGGGATCCGTAGCACAGTCCGTAGCTTCGATAATACCTGGAAAAAATTCAAGACATTTTAATATCGCGTGTGGAATTTATATAAGCTAATTCTTTCACGTTAATATGATTTGATATGGGTGCTTTCTTTTGATAAAAAATCGTGTAAACGACATATTAGCGTTAGAGAATTTACATCTACGATTTTTGGGAACATAACATATTTTATTTTGTATTATTTCTTAAGAACATGTTTTTGCTTGAGGCATTGACAGTACTGTGTAAAATATTATTTAATCTTTGCATTTCTGGAGCTTTGCATCTGTTCAAAAAACTATAATATTTCCTTTCAAGTTTAACTAGAAAAGTTAGTAATGTAAGTACGTTAGTTTTGGTTTCACTAAACCGTTTAAATATTGAGGTAGGTACTTCCAGAATAATTGATAAGTATTCAAAACTAAAATGTATTTACAGGCTTTAACTTTTTTGGTTGAATAGCAGTAATAAATTTAAATTCATGCCCCATATAATTTAATTACTGCAGAAAATAATTGCTATGTACTTACTTCCTTTCTTTCTTCCTGAGATCAAATAACTGGAAGGTAACAAAGAAATTATAATCATTAAAATCTATTTAATCTTATTTGCTTTTATAGGAAGAGATTTTACATATAAAAATCTTAAATTCATTTATTTGTAAGCGTATTATCTCTTATAAAATTTCCGAATTTCTTCACCAAAGTACATCTACTTCTTAAATACAGAAATTAAAACAATGATCATAAATAACAATAATAACATTTAAGAAGTTTAACTGGAACACGCTGAAAATGTGTTTATTCAGAATAGTTAAGCTTTCTGTTTAATTCGCAAATAATAATAATGTTGAGAGCAATTTATAAATCTGTGCTAACCTTGTAACTAAATCTTGAGCTAAAATAATGCACAGTTTGCATAACAGGGAAACAGTCGCTTCTCAGACCTTACTATGGTATTTAAGTGCTAGGATTTAGGTATATTCCTTGTCATTTTGTAAGATCTACTCTTGTATATTTTTTAAATGTATTTTACTCTTATAATGTTAGATTTGTTTGACTATTTAAACTAATAAATACTAAAAAAGGTTTTATTTGCAAGACAAAGTAAAGCTCATATACGACAATACTTTTAAATATTTTTTTATCAATGTTTAAATATCATCAACTTGAAGTAAATAAGTAAAAACGACAATAAATAAATTTTCATAAACTGGATAGGAACACATGATAATACATGCTTAAGTACGGCTTATCGTATCTTGAAATGTCATCTTAACTCCATATTCGGTGCTCTAAAAGGAGAGGAGATTATTTTACAGTACATACAAGCTTGAAACAAGCTTTAAAAGACACCACATTCAATACATTTACCTGTATAATATTTATTGACAGATTGGATGGAACATGCATGTCAAGCACAAGTGAAAGACTTTTGCATGCAATTTCACTTTTTTTCGACTTCTTTCTTCGAGTGAGATATGAACTCGCTCGTCTCCAACCATCGAGAATCCTTAGTAACGCTGCTTAACAAACAATTTCCACTCTCCAAGACAAATAGAGGCGATTTTTATTTTCTTATGTAAATGAAGGCCGGGATAGTTAATATTGCGTGGCACCCGGCGATACTGCGCGTTATTTGACAACCACTTGTTTCTAATGCGAACTGTTTAAATATATTTGTGTGGAAGGAAGATTTTGGGTTCCGTTTGTTTTTGCAATAAAAGGGAAAACTAAGTAACTGTTATTTCATAAGGATATAAGACAGCGATTTTATACACCTAAATTATTGGTAGTAAGGAATAAAATTGAACAACAAGTCTAACAATTTATTTTCTTCTGACCTTAACTATTGAAAACGTGATTGGCCCTGCCTGGAAAAAACGGGATGAAGATAAAGATAGTCATTTCATTCGTTAATCGCTTGAAATATTATAACACAGTAAAATAAATAAGGGGATATGTTATATACTTAAATATACTGGAATTTAATAACATAAAACTTAATATCACTGACTAATTGAGTGCTTACACACATTTATCTCCCCTACTACAATATTTGTTAACAACAAGGTATATAAGCGTATTTGCTCAGTTTAAACTGTCGGGAGCATTTAATTTCATTTGCCATCGAATACAGGATTAAATGGGACGTTTAAATAGGTTCTATATTTAATGTTATATGAAATTTTAATACTTTATAAACTAAAATATGGAATAGGTACATTATCTTCGCATTTCATTCTAGCAGCTCTTTCCAGTAGATCTCAGGCTAGCAACAAGTATAAATAATAATAAGTAACAGTTTTACCCAGTGTTTGTAATTATTTATTTTTTATAAATCTCTATTTTGTCTTATGTATTTTCTAAGTACGTCAAAAAGTGAATAAACATGTTACATGAAACATTAATGTAGAGTAATGCTTCTGCCCCCAAGGTTGTTAAATAATAAAGCCTTTACTTTAATCACTTTTAATCCTCTTTACAATATGTGTTGTTTAAGCTAGCCGTTATGCACTACTGACTCTAATAATTCTAATAAATATAAAAAGCGTCGGGGAAACAATGTGGACGCACACATATACAAAAAGCTCGATCAGTGAATTGCATATGTGTGTCCCTACAATTAACATTACACTTATAATTTAACTTTCGTACAATGCAAAGAAACAAAGAGCAAAACACAAAATTGCCAAGTTTATAAGATTCAATTGATAGATGAAACCGTACATACAGATGCGACAAGAAAACAAAACTTGAAAGGAATTGAAAATTCACGTGGAGAATCTAACACGTGATAACTTAAAATACATGCAAAGAAGACTCCAGAGGAAAGGTTATTTTATCATACAGTCTTATATTAATTATCTGTGATCATACCAACTAACTAACCAATTAAATTAATTATTTTAACTAATTCCTATTTATAATAACATAATATTGCATTACATTAATAAACAAATCTTTAAAGTCATGTAATATTCATGGCCCTTAAACAATTTTACTTTACTTAAGAAATAAACATGTCAAAACATAGATTTAAGAATTTAATAATAGTGTAAGCTACGTGTAGAGATTAAGTCGTAACAGATATATAAGCACAAGTGCGGTAATTAGCCTACATTTACATTTTGCATCGTTTTATTCGAGTTAGGCTGTTAGGGCGTTTAAACATTGTACGACACGATATGCGATCCGATCCGACATCGTCATCAAAACATTAAGGGAAATAACAAAACATTGTATATAAAACATTAGTTTTCGATATCTTTTAATGGTTTTTTTTTTATCTTTTATGGATTGATGTATTAATCTTCGTAGATTAATATTAAAAAATATAATGTTTTTAAGAAAGCTTGATGCATAAAAAATACTTTAAGTTTAAATGTTGATTGAAGGTTGGTTGTAAATACAATTGTATAATTTAATAATATGTAGACCTTAACTTTCGATGTTACTCTGAACTATGCCTCGTAGGCCAGTTTGTATAAAAAAAATCATTCGATTTATATGTAATACCAGTAAAAAATTATGTAATGAGTTTATATTAACGTTAAGTTGTCGTATCGTCTCGTCTGAAAGTGCTCTAACGTTGCGGTCGCACGAGTAATTCTTATTTATGACTCTTATGGAAATGTTGCTTATGAATTTGTAAAATATTTTGCATTTCTCTACATTTCTGTGCATATATTTCGTTTATGCACAACAATTCGATGGCATTTGGTATCAAATGCAATACATTTTTAATATGATTCCAAGACTTTTGAGAATGACAATTGAATTTCATACTAAATCTTAATTATTTGAACCATAACATAAATAGTTATATAACAATACAAATTCTACGCTTTTCGTTTTTTCAGTATATTTAAAAATTCTTTCCTTGCCTTGCCTCCCAATAAAACTATTTCAATACAGTTAGTTACGTAACAGGCTATCAGATCTTAAGCAGTATTCTTAATTCCAATATCATTGTTACATACGGAAATTTAATGTTAATATAATATTTAACTAATATAAACTAATATAATATAATATTTAACTTATAAAAAATTCTCTTAACTATGCCTAAACTTGATAGAGCCATTGATACTTACTAGACTAAAATATTATATAGATCGCATATAAGTATACCTGATTGATATCAAAACCACAGATAACGACACATATGTAAACATCTCAATATCCTGTAACAAGTTAATCCACGTGTGCTTAATCGAAAGCTTTCTTATCTAAGGTTGCGTGTACACGAGAGCTTATGGTGTTGGAAATAATATATAACACGCCATAAAGGCGTAACGAGTAATGTGCACGCGGGTTTATGAATTCAAATATTAAACATGTAGCATCAACGCATGGTGAGGGAAGGTAGATAAAACCTATACAATTTAGTGGACTATCAAAATCAATAATTGTTTTAAAGCAGCGAAGATGAAAGATAGTTACGGTCACATAACATAAGATTAGATAAATACGTTAAAAAGTTAGATAAAGCAACATTATTATCCATCTAACATTCCGCTTTCTAATGGTAGAAGAATAAAGAAGAAATAGAGATTAAGAACATTTAACGAACTTTAAACACGAATTGGTACATAATTAAATATTATAGAACATAATATTACAAACACAAAGCTTGTGATAATCTTTAAAACTTTAGAATTGACTAATGATATAGAAATTTACTCGCTTAAAATAATATCATGAAAATACTATCTAAAACACTTAATTCAATATCATCAAAAATATATAAATTAATAACATTAATGCATAGAGAGATGGAATAATTATTTTCATAACATTCAGACTACAACCAATGAAAAAGATCCGTCAATTGTAAAAACATCGTCCTGTAAAAATTACAACTAAAACTTGATATTATATGATACTAGCTTACCGCCCGCGGCTTCGCCCGCTTTGTCTAAAACCTAATAAATTACATACTAAACCTATGACGTTGTTGACTAAAACCTTTCTCTTGAATCACTCTATCTATTAAAAAAAACCGCATCAAAATCCGTTGCGTAGTTTTAAAGATTTAAGCATACAAAGGGACATAGGGACTAGGACTAGGGATATGTAGTGAAGATCTATCGCTCTTGAGAGACAGGCCTTTCATCTTACGACGAGTATGTTATCAATTACATGAAATAACTTGTGTAATTAATAATCTTCTACGTTAAGCGCTGTTAATACTACTAAGTATTATTAGTTAACGTATTAACTTATACGAAATTATTTAAGCTGCAATACACATGCAGAATAACTAAATCTTGGAAGAAATTCTCATCTTTTCGATGTTACAAACAAAACTTAATTTAATAACCAAAATTAGCGTTAGTATTAGCTACTATTTAGTATTCTGTGACTAAATTAAATTTTTAAGAAAGAGAGTAGTCAAGTGTTGAACCTAACACCCGACTAATACGACTCTACCTTGACAATTTTTCAAATTTTATATTTAATCTCATTTCATGAATTTCTAATTACAAGATATTTTATGTTTCCGTAATAAGTTTTTATGAAAATCAATTTGGCAATTACCTATTTTGATTCACCGGAATTGTTACACTTCCACGAATCACTTGAAAAATTTGAAGAAATTTGTCTTATTTATGAAATATTAGTACGATATGGCAATTTAAATTTATTATGTCATAAAAATTTCAGTCGAAATTTATTTGCATATTTATTCATATAAAAACACAATTGTATATTTTTAAATATAAAATGAAAATTACCAATGTATCTTATTTGTTTCGCTTACACAATAGCTCTTATATTATCTGGATAAAGTATTATTTTTTTAGTTTTACAAACGAATAAAATGTTTCCTCGTATTATCACGATCTATATTATTATCAAAGTTTAACACATACTGACAACCTGATTCCAATAAACCTCCTAGTAAGGTAATTGTTAATTGTTTAATTTACCAATCAAATGATCAAAACTGCAGTTAACATTCATACAATTAAAGCTTAAAATTGTCTGTAAAAGCTAACAGATAACAAGCGATCTAATATTTTATACAAACCGTTACGAGGGAAAACCCATTCCTCTGGACTTCTGGAGCCATGTGCGTATTTATCGACCACTATCAATTCTCGTCGACCAACATGAAATGTTCTTGATACAATATCTGCACTACAGATAAATAAGTATTCTGTACGTTGCCCACTATTTTGTGTCTTTATTATTCTTTATTTTGCAATTTTGAAGTTTAAACAATTAATTATGTTTTTGATTGGAATCCCGGTTCTCCTGGCATCTTACATTATGTTTCATTGATGGATTTCCTTTTAAAGGGAAGTAAAGTACACCATTACTTTTTTAAAGTTTCCGCGTGAGGTCAAACCAGGGACGTTCTAAGTTCGCACCAATAGACTGCATTGAATCAAGAAGTAAGTTTTACTAGACATTGACATGATTGATAAATCAGAAAAAAAAGGAAAGACAGCAAAGCTGAATGTTTTGGACTTAATTTTATACCATTTAGGGCCGATTTTTCAATCCTTGGTTAAAATTTATCCGTCCAATAAAGTATTACACGAACATATTAAAATGTCACCTGTAAACTGTCAAATACGGACAAGTAGAATACATTTTTGAAATTGTAGATGAATACGTTATTCGACGAATAAGTTTTAACCAAGCATTGAAAAATCGGCCCTTAGAATTATTAAGATACCTGTGGCATTTGCAATAGTACGTTAATGTAAATCAAATAAAAATTGATCGATAGATATTCTTATATATTAAGTAGTTTCAGGAAGTTTATTCTTCGCTAAACTAAAGTCTGTACTGTAAAAGCAAGCAAAAAGTTTCTAACAACTCTGGTATTATAAGACCAGAGGGACTTACTTCGTTCCTGGGAATCAATAACTATTGAGCAAACTCATAGCCTCCTCTTGAAATATTAAAAAAGTGGTTAAAGGTAAAAGTTTCATAATGGCACATAGATGAAATATAGTCAGGCTTTTTACTCGAATTTGCGAAGTGGCGGCATCTAGCTATTGATGTATAAAAAAATTTTGTCGACGGATATAATGATAAATAGCTACAGTCAGCCGCTTTTTTCGCGCATCTGGGTAAAGAGTAGCTTATATCCTAATCTAGACTACATTTGCATTTTTTAAACTTTTTTTTTTAAACTTTTCAATAAAGATTTGCTTAATTTCACCAACATACGATTAGCAACATCCATTAATCCTGACGAGCATTTATAATATAAGTGACATGTAAAATGTCCACAATATCAAGTAAATATGGACACCAGGTTGTAGAGCTGAGCAAACAGCGAATGGGCTGCGGTGTGCGGCTGCGACATTTACTAGACGTGGATCTACGAAAATATTGATGTCTGATTCTTTAGATACGAATGTAAGACTCGAATTTGAGAACGTTACCAGTAGAGATATAGTGCATAGAGTAACTTTAATAAGTAAGCACTTTTATTTAAAATTTAAGGGATAATAGATTCCCTACATACTTTAGAATAACTTTATACATTTTTTTAGTTTTCTTTGTAGTACTAAGGTAATTAATAAAAATTGCATAGAAAAAAGTTTGGAAAATCCAAAAGTGCACGACTCATAATGCTCATTTAATTATGAAATATAAAAAAAAAAAAAAAATATATATATAGATATACAGTCTTGTAGTTTTCGTTTTTTATTAATTGCAATTAAACGACACTGAATTAATTAATCATTCGCATTCAGTGACCTACAATCGTCGATTAGAATATTTAAAAAAAAAATTTAACTCAAATGATGGATTTTTTCACAAGTTATAGTGTTTTCAGGTTTCACACATGACGGACAGGAAAATTTTTTGACCTATTTCGGTGTTTTTTTCCAATTCTATTGAAGTAAATCAATTTTTAAAAAGTATGGGATTAATCTCCATTAAATTATCTCGACAATAGTATGCAAAATATCTTGATTCCGTGAACTAACAAGGCTATAATAATAAGAATAGCTGCAAAAATGAGGCGAAAAAAATTTTTCGATCGTAAAGCACTCTCTGATGCTTCGCATCGTCGTGCAAAATAGTAAAATGTAAGAAAGCTAACGAATATAAAGGCTCCACAAGAATGTTGGAAACTCGAACTCAGTTATATCGTCATTGCTCCGTTGTCTTCCATGATCCGATCATAACGTTAAATTCTGAAACATAAAAGTTAAATCATAAATATTTCACTCAAGATTTGACTAAACAGGCGTTATAAGCTGAAGAAAAGTGTGTAAATAATTTCATATCTCTTCGTGTCCATCGTGACTAAAATAAATATTACAAAACTCCCAAATTGTTTAAGTAATTAAACAAAACAGCGTTTTCCAAAGTCATTTTTTTCTGCAAAGTTATCTTACCTTCTTCAAAATTATCTGGATCTATGTAACGAAATTGAAATCGATAGTATGCCTAGAATGTCAGAAATGAGAGTCGGTTATTGGGCAAATTAACCATTTACTGTCCAATTCTATGAATTATTGTCAGCTCAATGTATTTACTACAATACTAAAGTATGTATTTCATATTAATAAGAACATGACTTAACATTTAACAATTGATACTTTGTACTTCTTTGTAATCAAACCTCTAAACGTTAACATTTACAATTCTTCACGTTTTAAAACAGAAAATGCTTTAAGTTATAGAATAACGAGATGAAATGATAGACACAATAGTTTTATTCTTTAAAAATTTATATGATAGACATATTTTTTAAACCAATTTTTTAAAAGATAGAGGAAAAAAATAATATAAATGTTTCTTCCACACAAAAAATATAAAAGTTATACTAGACAATAATCGCAAAAGAATAAGTTTCTTAAATAGGCTGATCCTGATGGGATTGCAAAATCGAAATAAAAGAAGAAATATCGATCTTGACCCTTCACATTTATCACACAACGTGAAGAAATAACAATGAAAGATGGTATTTATTTTACTTGTATAAAGCCGAGGGTAGTTAAACACAAATACACACAAACTAGCTTATACGTTTTCAATACTAAGGCTAGTTTATTTGTCATTACTAATATTGTAGAACAAAGATAGAGCTAAAAATAATCTTTCAAACTAATAATTATTATTTTATTACACTATCCAACAACTTTAAATGTATATTGGGGTTCTTTTAACTTAACTGTAATTAACTTATGAATTTATATTGTATCTATTGTAGTTATTACTTGCAAAACGCGGAGCTGCATATTAAAGAAATTAAAATGATAAATAGAAACTAAAGTAGCAAAATACATTCCTTTAGTAATAAGATGATTCAATTAAGGCAGTTTATTAACGAAACATGTGACGTCATCAACTTCTACTTACGTTCACATTTCAAGAAAACGTTTAAAGAATCAATTAAATTCCATCACGGTGAAAGCGTTTAAGCTCTTTATAACTCAGCTTCGAAATAAAAAGGGCATAAATTTTAATTGAACTACGAGTAAGAGAGTATTCGCCGACACCCAATTAAGATTCATGCGATAAGAAAGCATCGAATTTAAGAAAAGTTTTTCTATTACACGTGAAATATATCTGTTTAACTGCTTTGTCTCATAATAAGATTAGTTTTTAAGTTCCACGTTGATATTATGTTTAATGTTGAGTTTTATAAGTCTATCAAGTGCTTTACTATTCTTATTTAATACTAGTTTACCGCCCGCAGCTTCGCCCGCTTTGACTAAAACCTTCTAATTATATACTAAAACCTTCCTCTTGAATCACTCTATCTATTAAAAAAAACCGCATCAAAATTCGTTGCGTAGTTTGAAAGATTTAAGCATACAAAGGGACATAGGGACAGAGAAAGTGACTTTGTTTTATACTATGTAGTGATTTTATTTCTAAATACACCTGTTTGGAAAGAAAACAATTATTTCCATGATTGCATTGTCTCACAATAGAGCTCTAGTTTCTAGTTCCACGGGTATTCACACGGGTATGGTCCTGTCTGTCATGTAATGAAGTCTTTGCTACAAAAGAAATATTTCATGATTTCAAAAGAAATTGCTCTATGCTATTCCCCTAACCGTCATCTGTATGTATTTAAGCATACAGATTTCTAGAGATTCCAAACAGAGTTGTATATTTCCATACTAAGCAAAACTTGAAACGGGCTTAGAAGCTTACTGAAAAAATGTATAATATAGCCTACAGCAGCAGCAGCAGCAGTTCAATAAAGTGGTTGTAGAGTAATTAAGTTTTTTTTTATTTAGTAAAATTGTAACAAACACACACAAATGTTACCTCTTTCTAATATATTTACTCATAAAAAACGTTAATATTAAGAAAAATACAAACATGCATTCAACCATTTCAAAAATTTCTTATTTTCGTATCGTTAAGTACAATTTATAACCTACTAGCTGCGCTCCGCGGTTTCACCCGCGTGGCTCAGCTCCTGTTGGTCTTAGCGTGATGATATTATATTTCTTCGATAAATGGGCTATCTAACACCGAAAGAATTTTTCAATTCGGACCAGTAGTTCCTGAGATTAGCGCGTTCAAACAAACAAACAAACTCTTCAGCTTTATAATATTAGTATAGATTATTATTTGTGTTTGAGAACATTAAAGGGTATATCAGTTTTACATATTGGAATGGACTTAATTTATAAAGGTTTTCAAACGTTTACCACGGATCGCTTAAATATTCATGGATAACAGTTTCATATCCAGTAATCCGCATAAGACGGAACCAATAACGGAGGCCGCCAAATAAAATTCTTTTTAATAACCATCTCGGCTTCAAAACTAGTATTAAATCTCAACGAGGAACTGGAATATATTGGATCGTCTGTTTGTAAGATTCTTTGACGCTTTTAATATTATAGACATTTTTTATGATTTTAAAGAAAGGGATAGGAAGGAAAGAGTTAATTTATGAGTATAACTGTACATAGGTACGAAATGAAATAAATAGAACACAAAATATTATATGTTAGCAAAGAAATCAATCTTAATTATTTTCGCCCGCGGTTTCGCCCACAAGTCATGGGAATTTCCCATGGAAATGTTTCAAAGTAATAAACACTCTCTAGCCTTCAAACTATCTCCAGATACAAAAACAGCTTATAATAAAATCGTCTCCGTCATATTCAGGTGCGAACTGAGTGAAAAACATACAAATATAATTTCACATTTGTAATATTTTCCCCACATGGCCAAAGGAAATTTCCATAAGAATGAGATGACTCATTGTGGTAAAAAGTATCCCATATTATCACTCTCTAGCTTCATTACTTTATTTTATTTATTTATAAATTAAATCATATCATAAAATTACTTCGTACCGAGATAGAAAAACGAACAAACCAACACACTTTTGAATTTATAATATTTAGTAAGGATACGAAAGTTTATATGACCATCCGTATATATCCCAATTTCATATTTACAACGATATCAAGCAGACCCGTGGGCTGAAATTTGGTATCAATAAATCGAATATTGCTTTGTTTGATTGATGTCGTTCCACAAACATAAATTATTTCCAACGTACATTTATCAAAAACGAGGAAAAACATAGCGTATTTTCAATATTACTATGAACTCATGGGTCTCTTTTTCTAAGGATTTTCTATGGATTTTTCCTTTCAATCCTGTTAGCTTATTTATTATGAAATAAGGAGTATATTTTTAATTTTCCATTATAAAATATTGGCGTAACATAATAAAGCCGTTCACTAAGGTTGTGTCA
>CAJQZM010040023.1:21514-36535 GCA_907164665.1 Colias nastes | reverse complement strand
ACCACAATTCTTACAAATAAATTATCATTTCATTTCATTTCATTTCACATTCTCCAGAAAATATTGTATCGATCTGTATCATTATCATTAAGTAGGTATATACTATATAATAAATAATTAATAATGTATAATAAATTGATATAATAATAATTAATAACATAAATTCTCCTACAGATATGCGACTTCGGTTTGGCGCGAGTGGCGGACCCCGACCACGATCACACGGGCTTCCTCACCGAGTACGTGGCGACGCGTTGGTACCGCGCGCCCGAGATCATGCTTAACTCAAAGGTAATTTATAATGTATGAATGTGCAATTTTGGTTTTGTTTTGGTCTGCCTTGTTGCATTGCATTCAATAGGCAAATATTCACGGTATTCAATCATAATATTAATCCTAGAAATCATGTTAAATGATCTTTTATTGGTTGCAGTGTTACTACTAAGTTTGTGTTATGAATGCAGCACAATAATCTTATAGCAATCTACATTATTTCTTAAATACATAAAAAAAATAGATCATCTGAAGGAAATTCATATTATGTATCTTTATAATTAATTATCCAGCAAGATATCAGACATAATGATTCTATAATATGGCTATGATGCAATATCCTCGTTTAATGGCTCACCGATAAGTAAAAGTTCTGAAGTCAAAGAGTAAAACTTTGCTTCGATTGCTACGTGATTAATGGCCTCTATAAGATAAGTTCCCGCGAAGCTATACATAATACTTTTTACGTGCCATGCTACTTCCATTCGATATTGTATTTTCTTAATAAAAATTGGTGGGTAATAATAGAATAGCGCTATTTCTGGTCTGAAGTAATCAAATGTTTTCTAAGCCTTAAAGCCGCTTATAAAAGCCTTTTTCCGGCGATAGAACATTATATCTGAGCTCGGGCGATTTAATTTAAAAAACGCTCATCTAACAATGAATGACTTTAAGCGTGCCGGCCTTAGGTATAATTTGTTCTTGAAAACGCTTTCGCGTGTCGGAGTCGAGTGGAAAAGTTGCAAGCGTACATAATTCCCCGCACCCCGTCGACCCCTGACATTAATAACGCAGGCCATAATTTGATTGGATTGCCGATACGTGAACTGTATGGATAGCTATACATTTGCGTCTCATTAAGCCGTTAAATTTTATCTACCTCGGCTGACTCGTGGCAGTGGTTGGCGGTCGATCGACTACATTTGGAGAGGTCGGAATACGATTGGAATCGATGCAAGGATTTTATATACTTTTGACCAAACTAGGACACCCTATATTTTTGTCCAACTTACAAATTTTTTACGAACTCTATATGTTTGTAGTAGTAGCTTGTAGAATATAAAAAAATATAGTTCAACTAAGTACATAACTTGAATATAAATATTGAACAGATACTTACATATCTGTGTTCAATATTAAATCAGTAACTACTGCTTTAATTGAATACAAATTAAGTACTTAATTATTCCTTTATCTAATTTGAAAATCCTGGGTAATACCAGTTGTGCAGTGCACTATTAATTTCCTATTCTTATGATCTCACAAGCTGCTTTTTGCGGTTCCGCCCACACTTATTTGGTTAATTATATTTGATCCCTATTAAATAGACACTGTTGCATTCAGATTTAGCATATCTAATTAATGAACTAGCAGTTATTTTAAGACTATTCATATAATTAGAAAAAATAATATGAAGTCTACCGCAGTAGTCTTAAATTTTTTTCGTGCTTCGTTTGATTTCTATGAAAACTAAGTAAATAAGTAGGTACAAGATTTATTTTATCTTTAAAACCGTTTAAGCTTAAATTTCATCTAATCTTAACCTAACGTTTTAGGGCTTCACCTCGCTGAAGTTTCTTGAAATTATCGGCCAATTAATAATTCTAGTAGTAACTAGATATTTGGTTAATAGACAGGCTAGCATTACAATTAATTTCACAAAAACAGAGGAAACTTAAACCTTAATTAATAACCACTTGCAAAAATCGGTCATAAACGTTTTTGTCTGTGGGCGTCCGTCAAAAACTTTTTTGACTAATTTTTGCAGTCAAAAGTATCATAGGTATACACTATACATCACCAAGAACTCAACTCTGATAATAAAATATGGATAACGTCTTTTTTGATCTTGCAGACCCTTATAGCTTTGTAATACATATTCAAATAAGGGGCGACATACGGTTAAATACATTGGAGGTCGTAAAATTCTTTATCTGTAACCCAATCGCTACGAAGAGTTTATGGTTTTGTAATCTATATTCCAATTCTAAAAGCCACTCAATTTATTTCCCACTTATTGGAAATGCTTATCTATGATAAAGTATTATTTTATGTCACTAATACTGCACGCTTAGATGGTTTATATCAGTTTTTAATTTAATTATATTACTGCAAGAAGACGATGTTTCTCTTGGAAAACTAATTTTATTCATCGTACGTGAATTGAGAATTCTTTGTATAATATTGACATATATTTCGGCATATAATGAAATGAGTCGACTACGAAGAATCTACGAAATGAGTTCAGATATTAATATATTCCTTACAATGGTTTACCTAATACTTGGTACTGTTAACGCTGACCTTAAAAACGACATTCCCTTGCTCCCCTTAAATTCACAATATCGGACCTAATAAGCACAGGTTTATTCCTAGTTGAGGCGCGCGATCGTCGTGTCTGATCTGAGTTGAATGATTGTATTTTGTGAATAAACGATTTTAAACATGCTTATATAAGATTCATCTGAATGTTTGTATTTAACCAACTCCTTTGTACTCGATGTTTACCCATTTTAAAAGGGTAAATCTGCCCTTCAAACTTTGTACACTTATCGAAGATCGGTGACGATACAATAATTTCATGAGTTTTAGCGTGATTTAGTTTTTTAGACTGTATTGATTATTATTTGCGTTTATTCCCCACACAGGGCTACACGAAGTCAATAGACATATGGTCGGTGGGGTGTATCCTGGCGGAGATGCTGTCGAACCGGCCGATCTTCCCCGGGAAACATTATCTGGACCAATTGAATCATATCCTGGGAGTGCTCGGCTCGCCCAGTCAAGAGGATCTGGACTGCATTATTAATGAGAAGGTAATAACTTATTTTATATGTGTCTTAAGAGTTTATTTTGTGGTAGTATAGGTGTAGCTATATAAAGTTTGTTAAAGCAATTTGAAAAATGGACTGGTATGTTTATCTACTAACTAACTAAGATGTATAAGAAACAGAGACAAGATGCACTTGAAACTGAAACAACAGCCCAATAATCAAACTTTAAGAATCACTTACTCCCGATATAGAAATTTCTGTACCAATATTTTAAGAAAGGTTAAAAACGCATATGAAAGAGCTGAACTAAACAAATGTAAGAGAAATGACAAACAGACCTGGAAACTCATCAAAAAATTTGCTAATATGACCCCAATTGAATGTGACAATCAGAAATTAATAAAATTTAATCAAACGCTGGATGATGTCAATAAATATTTTGCAAATATAGGTAAAACTATGGCTGAAAATTTAATTAAAGACTCCAATAACAATGACAACAATAATCTTAATTCTAATAATCAACAAATTCCTTGTGCATCTATGGGTTTGAGAGACACGGATGTCTATGAAATGACTGAAATTTTCAACGGCTTTAAGAATAATTCTACAGGCTATGATAATATACCCTCAAACATATTTAAGCTGAATAAAGAGTACCTTGTTCCTGTCATGGTCCATATTTAATATGTAATCTGTCATTAAGATGCGGAGTATTTCCAGACGCTTTCAAAATTGCTCTGATTCGTCCTATTCATAAATCAGGAGACCATGATCGAGTTGATAATTTTCGCCCAATAGCTATGCTGCCTATAATGTCGAAAATCCTAGAAAAAATTATTAACTCAAGGCTCTCCGAGTTTTTACATAAAACTAATTTCTTCTCGATGCATCAATATGGTTTCCTGAGAGGCAAATCCACCAAAGACGCTATAGCTGATTTGACGAATCACATTATTAGTAATCTCGACAGCAAAAAAAATTGCATTGGTGTATTCCTGGACCTGGCTAAAGCCTTTGATACGGTTTCAATACCTATCCTCTTAATGAAACTTGAACGAGCTGGTGTTCGAGGATTACCACTGCAATTACTCACAAGTTACCTAACAGACCGTAAACAGATGGTAAAGATTGGAAGTGAAGTAAGTTCAATGCATACCGTATCTTATGGAGTACCACAGGGTAGTGTGCTCGGTCTGACGTTATTCCTCGTATACATAAACGAACTTTCCAATCTGACCCTATCTAACGGCCATGTTGTTTCATTTGCTGATGATACTGCCATCGTATTTAGTGGTAATGACTGGAACAGCACAAAAAAATCTGCAGAGGATGGACTGGCAATAGTTATGTCTTGGTTAAGTCAAAACATTTTAACCATCAATCTGAATAAAACAAAATACTTAACCTTCTCTTTGTACAAGTGTTCACAGCCGAAAGAACTCACTATAACAGCACATACTTGTAAGACATTCAACTATCCACAAGAAAATAAATCGTGCGAGTGTAAGATATTAGAAAGTGCTCTTACCATCAAATACTTAGGTGTTCACTTAGATAACCAACTAACCTGGAAGCATCACATTCAAACTCTGGCATCACGCACTCGCAAACTAATGGTCATATTCAGGAAGCTTCGCGACATCGCTGATATAGATATTTTAAAAAAAGTATATTTTGTCATTGGTCAATCGATTCTAAGTTATTGTATCCAAGTATGGGGCGGAGCGGCAAAAACGCACATGCTCAAGATTGAAAGAGCGCAACGAGCAGTTCTCAAAGTAATGATGGCTAAGCCAATGCTCTTCCCTACCTTAACACTTTACAATGATTGTAACCTCCTCTCTGTCAGGAAACTTTATATATTGGACTGTGTTCTAGGCACTCATAACTTGGCAGCTCGAGATACAAATCATACTGAAAAAAGACGTAATGATAGAATCTTTAACTTACCTCTTGTTCATACTGTGTCAGCTAAGCGTTGTCCCGCCTATATGGGTCCTTTGCTCTATAATAAAGTAAATAAAATATTAAATATCCGCAACATGACATATTTTAACCTAAAAAATAAAACCACAAGCATGTTACTTACCTTATCATACATAGAAACCGAAGAATTGCTAAAATTATGAACTAATAATGTGTAATAATGTAAATTGTGTAATAATATAATGTAATGTGTAATAATTTAATGTGTAAAAATGTAATTTGTATTAATCTAAATTTCTTAAAAATCAAATGTATTAGGTATGTCAAACTTATCTATTACTATATTATGCACGCAACCTCGTACACACTCTTACACTTACACACACACAAACACACTCACACTCAAATACACACTCACACACACACACACACACACATTTGCTTTTACTCACGTTATAATGGCACTGTGTCTTATGGAGTGGAAAGCGTCGATCGCCTATAGCACAGGTCTAGTACCTAGTTTAGGCGATTGTCGTGTCTCATGTATGTAAACTTTTTATAATGTGGGTCCAAATAAATATTTTTCATTTTCATTTTTCATTTAACGCACAAATAATTGCACCAATAAATCATAAATCATTTAACTATATGACTATTAACTTTAATATACAGTTTGTACACGGAATAATCATAAGTTTGATAAGTATATGTTCATTGGTAAAATAATATCTAAAAAATGATCCAAATTGCTTTGAGAACTTATATATGTCTTAAATATTTAATCCAATTTGTTTTGCCTTAAATTGCACCCATTGTATACATTTATGCAAGAAGTTTAAAACAGTTTAATTTAAATCGGTGACTTGGTAAATTTTCAAACGCAAATAATAAGTTCGGAAACTTAGAATTTTCTTCCCAAAGTAAAATGTGAACGGAAGTCGATTAAAGTTGTCCTTCTCGCTCGACTTATTCGAGCGGAAAATATGGTCAGGACTTCTGACTTTATGAAACACCTTAATAAACGTGAAATAAGGAAAAAAGCTGAATAAAATATCATTCATATTTTTTGCACTAAAGGTAACGCAAATATTTTGTCGGAATTGTATATCGCATTGAAAATATTCTCGTCAGGAAAAATGATAAACGAAATATTTTATAAGCGAAAGGTTCTTGCCCGACTCTTTAGTATTGTGGTATATAAGTTGGAACCAAATTGTTATGGACTCGATTCCTGGTGCAAACAAAATATGCCTAAAAAAATATCTCGATGTGATAGATGATAATTGGTAGAAAGTTCATCAGCTACTTCTTTAGAAAATGGATGAGGGTTATGTGGGATTTTATTTTCCCCACAAGGGGCACGCGACATGTGATGTTATTTTTAAAAGCTATTTATTGCTAATAATAGGTACAGCAAAAATACATCTATTCCAATACCGTAATCAGCTTACAAAGGGGTTGTAACTTTACAACTCCTCTGTAAGCTGATTTTAATGAGAGAAAACCGCCTAATTTGTAATGCTTATTATTCCCACGAGTTAATTTCTATTCATAATATACGTTTTTGTAAACAAGGACAACCACAGGACAGTTCTTTGGCATATTATTATAATATATGATGTTACATATATGTATTTTGTAAAATTAAATTGTAAAACTGACATGATTTAAAAAAGCAACTATGGAGTTTCTTGCCGGTTCTTCTCCGTAGATACTGCTTTCCGAATCGGTGGTAAATGTTAAAAATATGTAATGACGTTTCAAAAGTGCTTCTATAAGAAGTTTAATTGAATAAATAAATGTTTCAGTTTGAGTTCAAGTTATAAATACATTGACGTGTGAATTGCGTGAAAATATAGAGACATTTTTCCGAGTGAAAAACTTAAACTTATATCTGTCCGTACCAATTATCTTGTATCAGACCCCGAAAACAATGTTGTACTAAGTAAAAGCTAGTATCTAATCTGTGGTAAAAGCTAGTTCTAGTAATTTTTACCAACTAGTTAGAAGTACAAGGAACGCTATACGCTACAGTTACATACAATGTAACACAATCTAAGTATAGAAACAACGAATTGAAAATATAATGAAAAGATTCATATTAATATTTATACTATAAAGTGAATGCTCAAGAGGGAACAAAAAAGACGAATCAGACGAAGATAGTTACGTTATTCTAAGATATACACGTATGTCTCACAAGTGAATTAAATACACATTTCTCTAGATATTTTATAAGAAATATTTAATGTACTCGAGCGTACAATGTATTTTATGAATCAGTATCTTTTTCTTTATTTGAATGATAATAATTATTATTATCTCTCCATAAATTATTTCATGTGGATTATGTGGTATGTTCTATATTGTGTGACGGATAAACAAACAGCTGATTACTCGTATTTACGTTTATATTAGAATTTTAAAGCCTTTTCTTTTGATTTCACATATACGTGGGTCCGATATAGCAACCCGTAAATTAATTCAATAGTTAAGCATGTAAAGGTGCCTTAGAGGTTCGGACCTTAAATATTTAGTATTCAATATATATCGCTCCGCTCCCAAAGTTTGTTATTCAGACGATGTTTCCCTTGTGTTTTGTTAATAAACGGGTTTATAGAAACTTCACAATAAATTATGCTAAGGTGAAACAGAGGCCATAATATAGTTATATTAACGAGGTGTTTTGGGTTACTAGAGTGAAAAAAACTGAACGGACTAAGTGATAACAACAGTCGGCTTATTTGGTGATATTAGCGATATTATAATGGGGAAGTTTCAAATCACACCCCAATGGTGGTTGAGTTAAATACAATTTACGTAATGTGATTAGAAATACCTATAACATATATTTATATTGAAAATAATTACTTTCGAATCGAACTCTCCTTAAAGATGAGAGAAATGAAATGAAAAAAAAAAACATTTCATATTTCAGTTCAGTGTTTATTTTTGCTAGTTTTATATGCTTTATAGATTTATAAACTATGCAATGTTTTGTTATATTTAATTGTCCTGTGGAAAACAGAGCGAAAAAAACATTGTAAATGTGCAAGTTTGTCCGTTTGTTTGTAACGCTTTCACATCACCGATACAGCATAACCTATAAGATCTTGTTATAAAAAAAGTTATACCCAAAATAGCTATGACAAAATTGCTTTAGTCAGCCCAAAACGATTCCCTTGATTTTACCCATAATCATCATGGAAAAAAGAAATGGTTACTGTGTCCTCTTTCCAAATTACTTTAGGGTTGGGCTATGAGCATTACCATTTATTGCTGCAAGGAAATAAAGAAAATTAGAATACGATAGAGCAAACATTTTACCTGGAAGCGAGAATACAAAAAAATCGTATGAAATGCTTCAACAGTACCGTCGAAAAGTATTAAAATAACAACGATAGTTCGTGTAAAGTTTATGAAGTAGGAAAGTGATAGTCTCGGAATAACTCGTAGTTTCATACTAACAGATCGAGTAACTTTGTTTATTTTATGACTCCTACAACCATAATTGGATGATTGAGCATTTTTTGTGTTTTGTTCTATCTTTTTTTTGTATATTAGTGTCGTTTTATATTTCCAATATTTTTGCGAAAATATTGATTATTCTATGTGCTTTTTGTAAAAGTTATATAGTGAGAATTTTTCAATGTATAGAAATAGTTGTTCTCATCAACCTATCAAATGATTAACTAACTTCCAGTTAGGTAATCTATCAAAGTCTGACCTAAAAGCCTTCGCTGATTGGTGGATATAGCGCACTTAAATTAATTACTTTTAGTTACGCCGATTTTCACACAAACTCATCATAATATAAAAGACAAATAGCGCTATATATTATCTATGTTTTTAAATATCTGCGGGAAAATTGGTTCGCGACAATATCCTATTTTATGTAATGTCACGTCTTTAGAAAACGATAAAGAATCATAATTAACGTTCGCCGGTCCTATGTACACACAATTCGATACAGAAACATGTAATTGGGCTTCTGTTTGTTCTCATATATAATGTTATTGGAATTTTCGATACAATAGAAATTGTATGTCTTTACTATTTGGTAATGGGCTCGTTATTGTACATGTATTTTTGATGCTGTAGATATATATTTCGTTATTATTATTGGGTTTTGAAAACGTTAGAGTACCAAATAATGTATTGGGAAATGACAATAAGCTCTTCACTCCGTATTAAAAAACTTGAACGTAATTGAACTGTGGATGGGGCTTGGTATTATTATTTGTGCCATGCCAATCCGGGCCATGGATTTAGATATTAATTTTTAACCTGGGGTAACGTCAAATTTATTCAAAAGTAAAATTTTCAACCATATAGACCAGTCTTTCCCAACGTGGGCGATAACGCCCCCTTGTGGGCGCTGCAGGCCTAAAGGGGGGCGGTAAGAGACCCAGAAAAAAAAGGGGGCGTTGTGTAGGGCTTTGGGGTCGATTTATAATTTCATCTACCTAGCTAGGAAGACTCTTAGAAACCGACTGAGCTCTCGACTTCGAGAGTCGACATCTTGTGAACATCAACTAATATTAATTAAGATATAGCTCAAACTCGGTTCGATATAATAGACCGCGGGCAATCATGTTTTAACAAGTTTTTGTTAAATAATCCGATTTGTACATTCCTGTATCAATCGGCTGGTTCTATAATACTTGTTCTTGCTTGTCGAGTACGATTGGGCGTCGAATGAGATAAACGAGTTTATGCACGTTTGATGTCTTATTCCTGTTGGTGCGTGCTGCTTATGCAATCCTATATAAACGACGTAAATTTATTTTATTTTCATTTGCGGTTTCGCGCATAATAGATAAGCAGTACTTGATTTCAACACTTACGTATTTCTCAAAACAAAACAATGTCGGAAGTAAAAAAGAAGAGACGGCATCGTTTTTGATGAGAATCTGAGATTTGAGAAGTACATTAACACTACAGCAGCTAATTGTTTCTATAGACTTAAGGTTCTATATCGCATTAGACAATATATTGAACCCAGTCTCAGACTCATATTATGTGATAGTCTAGTTCTATCAAAGTTCAATTATATGGATGTGATGTATGGACACAGGTTATTAGGTCGTACAAAACGTGTAATCCAGCGAGTGCAGAACGCTTGTGCACGGTTCTGCTGGAATGTCCCACCGAGGGAACACATCACGCCATATCTTAACAATGCGCGATGTCTAAACATGGAGCACCGCAGGCAACTGCACTTTGCGTCCCTTCTCTTTGGTGTTGTCAAGACAGAATCGCCTCACTATCTGTTCGAAAAACTTATTTGGAGGAGTGAACAAAACACCCAATATAATACCAGGGATTCTGCACACAAACTCCTTGTACCCAAACACCATTCCGCTTGTTTTAAAGGTAGTTTTAAATATAACGCCACTAAATGCTGGAACAATTTACCACCACCGTTACGGAATCTACGAACACTATATACTTTTAAATCTAAATTTAAAAGTATATTATTAGCTCACCAAATCCAGATTTAGTGGTAAATTAAAATTAACGTGTAAATTGTCCTGAAATATTTGTTATTTATGTATTTATTAAGTATTTACATTAGCCGTTTAGTCGAGTTATATCGTCGCGTCGTTTGATCTATCATAATAACTTATAAGTTTATTATATCTCATTTATTTATTTTTATGTATTTATGTATATATTATGTAGTCCTGTCCTGTTACTCCAAGCTTATTATAAAATCCAAGTTAATTATAAAGGGGGCACTGAAAAACAGCGCTGCCAATGTTCCCTAACGTTGCAGCATATGCTGAGCTGTCTCCTTTTTGTCAGGGTCGTATGACACACCTTAATAAACATAGTTAGTTATCATTTTATTTTATTTTTTGTTCATGTTTTTATGTTATTAATTTAAGTGTTTGCCTCTTTTGTTGTTACTATTTCTTGTTGTGGTGTTTTCTTATTTAACTTTTATGTTTTTGTTTTAATGTCGATGTTCGTGTGTGTGTGTGTGTTGTGCTGTCCTTGATAAATAAATGTTTCTTTCTTTCTTTCTTTCTTTCTTTCAATACTCTGCGGAATATGTTAAATTCGGATTTATTGAAAATCCCACAAACCCGTCGTCGCCTTTGTGTCTTCTATGTCTAAAAACATTTTCGAACGAAGCAATGAAGCCTTCAAGACTGCAAGATCATTTGAATAAAATGCATCCAGATAAGAAAGACAAGAATGTAGCATTTTTTCAAGACCTAGAGAAGAAGCATAATACTCAGCCAAGTGTATCAAAACTATTTTCGGCGGCTGCTAAGCAAGATGACGACGGACTTCGAGCTTCGTACAATATCTCTTTGTTAATTGCTCAAAAAGGCAAACCACACAACATCGGAGAAGAGTTAATTTTGCCAGCAATAAAGGAAGTAATAACTACTGTGCTTCATAAACCGGCCGCAGATATTATCCGAAAAATTCCTTTGAGTTATAATTCTGTGCAAAGACGAATTGATGAAATGGCTGAAAACATTGAAGAATCATTGTGCAATCATCTGAGGACTAGTCAATTCTCAATTCAGCTCGATGAGTCCACTTTACCAACTAATGAAGCGTTGTTGCTATCTTACGGGAGGTTTATTAAAGATGAGAAAATACGTGAAGAACTATTGTTTGCCAGAAATTTGGAGACAGATACAAAAGGCGAAACCATATTCAATACATTGGAAAAGTTTTGTGAAGAGAAAGAGATTCCTTTGAAAAATATTATATCAGTTGCTACGGATGGCGCTCCGGCTATGACAGGGCGCCATAAAGGCTTCATAGCGTACTTAAAGAATAAAATTCCAGATGTCCTTGCTATACATTGCGTTATTCATAGACAACATTTGGTTGCTAGAAACTTAAGTGAATGACTATTTCAATCACTGCAATATGTCATCAAAGCAGTCAATAAAATCCGTAGCAGCTCTTTGAATGATAGATTATTTCATCAGCTTTGTGCTACTAATGACAAAGATTTCAACCGTTTGTTGCTTCATACTGAAGTTCGTTGGCTGTCAAGAGGCAATTGTCTGATTCGATTTTACAACCTGTTTGACTCTGTGATAGAGTTCTTGGAAACTAAAGATACAGAACTGCGCAACAATCTCATAACATCAAAGAATGATATAGCTTACATGACAGACCTGTATAAACTGTTCAACGACATGAACCTCCAACTGCAAGGCGATGAACTAAATTTAATTAAAACAAAAAATGTCGTTGCTGCTTTCGCAGCCAAACTGCTTCTGCACAAAAAGAATATGGGCAGACGTGAGTTTCACAATTTTCCGAATTTATCAGTATTTTGCAGTAACGACGACTTGTTTGCCTACTGCCAACATTTGGAAAACCTCCACATTGACTTCACCGAACGATACCAGGACATTTTAAACTTGGAAATACCAGACTGGGTGTTGGATCCGTTTTCAAATGTCAACACAGCAATGTCACCTCAGCTGGAAGAAGAACTTATAGAATTGACAACAAACGAAGAAACAAAAATCAAGTTTAAAAATGGATATCAAGAATTTTGGCTACAAAAACCGATCCCACAATTGTACCCTGGATTGTGGTCAATTGTTCAACGATTCTTGATAGCATTCCCATCGTCATATTTGTGTGAACGTGGATTTAGTGCTGTGGCAACGCTGCTTACTAAAAAGAGAAATCGTTTGCGTGTTACCGAACGTGGCGACTTGCGGCTGTTTTTGAGTAAATTGGAACCTGATATCAACAAACTTATTGAACAGCATCAGATTCAACCTTCACATTAGTTTTTATATAAGAATTGATTATGTTTGTTTTATTTTCAATAAAAGATACTCTACTATAAAGTTGCGTTTCAATAATCAGTTATAAGTACTTAGCGTTTTTTAAGTATGTTTAAAAAGGGGGGCGTTAAAAAATAATTTATTCTTAAAGTGGGCAGTAGACAAAAAAAGGTTGGGAACCCCTGATATAGACATTATACGAAATAAAGGAAAACAGGTGAATTCAAAACATTAGCATTAGCAAGATACTAAAATAAACTCGCAGTTTCCTAGTTTTATGAAGATCTTGCAGCTGTTACACACAAGGACCCCGCTTGCCATAAGTTTTATCTTTTTACTGCCAACTTTTTCCTTACAAGTACCTTGTGTCCTCTGCGCTACGTACTCTGAGCCAAATTTTAAAACGACTGTTTCATTAGCTGTTGTTTCGTGAAACTTGCATCCTTACAGACTTGTATTAAAAATTAAAATGTGTCATATAGTATGTAGATAGATTGTAAAAAAATGTGGTCGTCCAAAGTCGAGGCATATTATGTGGTAATGAATTTGGCATAACTGATGCTCTGTTTCGCTTATCGACCGCTGGACGTGGTCACAATCAAGCCACATTGTGAACCAGTGTACGAAATTGGTCTCGCATATTCGTTCACTGTTATACAATCAGCCGACCATTATTTGCTTTGCTTCTGTGAAAAGTTTTAACGAGCTTTAGCGATCGTTTCAGTAAAACTCGGATAAAAGCTATCCGACTAAATAATTTGGGTAATTATTTTAGCACGGCTGGATCGTTTAATGCGATTTCGGTTTGAACATACTGTGCGATGAAATGTTGTGATTTTCTCGATTAAGTGAGCCGTAGTTAAATTGGTTGACATATAATTTTGTCTATATTCAAACATCATAGCTAAACGGAACGACTTCGACTGACCTGTACAAGTCAATGAATAACTTTCATACATGATTAAACTTAAATAAGATGTTTTGTGATCTTCCTGCCTGATTCTCAAATCTCCTTTGTTGAAGCCAACCATATTTTATGGTATGTTCTTCCGGCTAGCCCTTTTTGTAGGTATTGTTACATAACGTTAAATCGAAATAGTGTTAGTTACTGAAATACTTGAAGTGTCAGTTCAGATAAGAAACAGCTAATAAACACTACAAGTAAAATAAAACCTTGCCACAATTCCGATCCATATACGTTTTTCAATAGTCCAGGTTGTGATTTTAATAAAAATTCATAAACAACTACCATAAGAGTATACAAAATTTTTACGAATTGTTTACAGTTTGTTCGAAAATATTTACACAAAAAACATTTCGGCGTACCTTTGAATACTTATTGTTTTTGTATTGAATAATTACGACCTAAAATATAGTACCAGTTGCGATACGACCCGAGGGTAGTCTGAAAGTTTATGTTACTTACAATTGTTTCTAAATCGGTAAGCCTGGTTGAAGTTTCTCAACCGTTTCTTTGGTAACTCTTGCTTTCCTTATTTAAATCAAAATCCTTTTTCTAAATATTTATATCTTTAGAAAGAAAGAATTACAAGAACCTCTTTGAATAACAAAGTAGTTACAAATTAAAATATTTTTTTAGTCTAAGTTGGGGTGGGGTTTGTTTAGGAGCGTAAAGTTGGTATAGAGATATTTGAGGTCGAGTAAATGATGAGCTAATATAAAGTAAAACTTTCGTTAGTTTATTCGCTTATAAATACAAGCGTATATTTCGGAATTTCCAAGTGTAATTTAAACGTTATTTTACTAGATATTAATTTTGCTATCCGCTTTCGTTAGGAACTTACCTTATACTTATTTAATCCGTTTTAAAACTTTAATAATAAATAAAGAAAAAGAAAGCTTATACAATGAAATGTTTAATTTAGCTTTAATGTGAATAATTTTATTGTAACTGGTCAACAAAAAGAATCGACGTGCCTCGTTTATTCTCCTCAATCATTGAGACAAATGCATATCTACACCAGATAATAGTAATATTTAATAATTTATATTGTACATTTTTGTGTTATATTACAACGTTCCAGAAACCTTGCAAAACTTCCCCTACGAACATTTTCATCATAACCAATGACGTCACAACTTACGAAATTGTACTTCCCACAGGCGCGGGGCTACCTCGAGTCGTTGCCGTACAAACCGCGCGTGCCCTGGGTCCAGCTGTTCCCGAACGCGGAGCCGCGAGCATTGGATCTGCTGGACAAGATGCTTACGTTCAACCCGCACAAGCGGATCACGGTGGAAGACGC
>CAJQZM010040023.1:9836-21504 GCA_907164665.1 Colias nastes | reverse complement strand
AGCCCGTAGCCGAAGAGCCGTTCAGGTTCACGATGGAGCTGGACGATCTACCAAAGGAAACCCTCAAGAGCCTCATCTTCGAAGAGACCCTGCTATTCTACCAGACGATGAACTCGTAAGCTGCTCGCCCGAAGCGGGCACATGCAAGCTACCACCACGATTTTATTGGCAAACGTCGCAAATACGTATAATTCATTGACGGAAAACAACAGTTAGACTCACAATCACCTATTGAAAGGTCGTCAATAAATGTTTACGTAGTGCATTCATTGAAATCAACACCTTATTTCGTTGCAATAATGTTCAAAGTCTATTGTATCGCTCATTAAAAAACTTTGCCTAATACACGGGTAGGCAGAGTTTTGCTTCTATCAATTTTGTGAGTCTAGTTTTTGATGTACGTCGAAGGTATAATACAATGACGCGTTCGGGCTTAGTGTTGTTGTAGCTGCATTTGTCGATATCTTCGTCTTATCAGTCGATAATCGTGTTCGATTATTCAATATTTCGTGTGTCCACTCGCGTGGCGTTGCGTCGTTCTAGCTTGCATGCAAACATTGTCTTCGACGTTTTTGTTACTGCATGCCTATTATTCCGATTACATCATGTGTGAGATTAATGCAATAAGTTAAATAATCTGATGATGTATGATATACGGATGCTGTATGACAAGGTTGTTTTGGCGCCAACACGAAGCGGAAGGAACGTCGCCATGTTGTTGTGTCACTTTATTGACAGCCAGTGTTACCGTTTTGGCAGTAATATATATCTTCTCTTTGTTGCACCAAGGACGTATATATTGTAGTTTAATATTATAGAAAAGTGTAGGTATTCTTTTTAAAGGTGACACTGGCAGATTTGTCACTGTATTGCCAACGTCATAATGTGTTTTGTTTCAAATTAAATTATATATTTGAAAATCAATGAAATAAATCTGTGAGATTTTTCATTAGTGAGAAATGTGTCTCTAATCTCTGATGAAATTCTTATTCCTTTAATGAGTTATATTGAAGATTGTATGCATTCGCCAAAATAACCTTGTCAAATATTTGGCAGTTGAGATGCCTCGGTATCCTCACCTCATTCGAGAGAACCGCCGATGTCGGCTTACACGTATTATTTAGTATTGCAACTCCAAATGGGGCTGTTTATAAATTATGATTTTATATATTTACATCATTCATCATTAGATATCCAATTTGATTTGACTAGTTACGATTATTTAATATAAAATCATTATTTTTAGGTTCCACATAATATTTAAGCTTAAATGATATCAGATCATTGTCGAATTTTCAATCACCAATCTTTATTAGGTTCTTAACGAAATAGAAAATTGACTGAAATAGCATTCAGTTTTAACGTAGGTATTATTAAAGTGTAGAAGAAATATAGATAGGAATTTTTCTGAAATTTATCAAAGTTAATACCTAGTCGTACGTTAGCGATACGAGTGACGAAATGCGTTTTGCAGTATTACACCGGGACGGGATGGAAATGTATTGGAATGTATCGGGGTTATATACGATTCATGAAATGGAGAATTCCTAGGAAATGTGAGACTCGGATCAACGGAGATCTGTATTGGAGCAACGAGACGAGAAATGGAAAGTTGTAAATAGGTATAGGTATTATATATATTTTTCATTTTGAACTATTGTCTTTCAAAGTGTCACTATAACGTTTGATGCACTAGTTCACGGATTGTAATGACGGTTTAGGAGGTCTAGTGTTCGTTAAAAAACTTGTATAGCAAACTTGTCTTCCCCGCCGCGTACGTTTGCGCACAATATGAATTTAGACTAATCGATTCATATCAATTTTAATTGTACATTTTATGATGCGTCGTATTAATATACCGATGTGCGGTCGTCACAAGTTTTTCAACGAACGACTTTGTCGGCGGCGGGTACAGTGGGCGTGATTCGTCAAAATATACCTTATTTACTCAGACACATGTGCCAATTTTGCAATAACCGAGTTGAAAATTATCTCGAAATATAAAATGTTTGTTCAAAGTGCACGCTTGTCGCAGACAGTAGAAGTAATATTAGATTTGTATTTCGTTGTTAGAGATTAGATTGGATAATACTCAAAAATTATAGAGGAAAACGACGCGATGCTTATCTGCGATCGCTAAAATATATCAGGAAGAGAGAAAAGTATTTAGCTAAGGGAAAACGTTATAGAAATTTTTGTTGACGAATCACTATTCGATTAATCGGGAATCGTTCGTATTGTAATATATCTGTACCCAATGTGAAAAAGGAACGATCAGCCTACACGTCGGCCATTTTGGACATGGGAATGTTTACGATTGAAAGTTGTCTGTTGAAATTAGGGAGCATTAGGTATCGTCGGTTTTAAGAGATAGTTCTTTGATATTGTCAAATGTTTAACTTTTGTCTTATGCCCTTCGCGGGATTAAATGTTGTGATTTCGATTACGATTCTAGCTTTGTGAAACGTGAGTCTGCGGTCACATTTTGAAGCATTTTATGGTTAAGTTTTAAATGAAAATTTCTACTGTCTTTTCTGATTTCAAGGTACAAGAATTGTCTTTAATTAAACGTAACGTCAAAAATGTGACGCGGATTGTGCGTTGATTTTTTGCATGTGTTGGTGAATGAAGCCGTTTTTACTCATTCTGTTCTTAAGTGTGTCCTTTTCAATCAGATATAATTAACGTTTTAAATTTGTTGATATTCATGTTTCAATATTGTGCCGTTATAAAATGCCGCAATACTTATACAATAAACTTGCTTCGTACAGATGTAATATCAAATGTATTTTTAGATATTAATCAATTTTATTATCTATATAAAAGACATTTTTTGTGGCATAATAGTAGTTTGTATTACATACATCTTTATTGTGGTTGTCATTCTTGTTCGTCATTGACTGCTGTCGAGTTTAACTTGTTAAATATTTGTATCGTAATTTAAATTATTTTTAAATATAACTACGTTATAGGATTAGTGAAAATAAGAATTTTTCCCGTTTCATAGTTACTCTCGATGCGTGAATAATTTACGAACAGTTAATGACTACATATTTCACGTATTTATTGTTAAAATATGAGTGTTGCCATATTTTCTTAAGTCATTATGTACAAATTGGATATTGTAAGATCATTTGTTATCTGTCAACAGTTGAATATTACGAAAATAAAATTTAAACAAAATGAATGTGTTTTATTATTACGCCTGTGTTTGTAGCGTAAGCGTGGTTATAAATTGGGGACGAGAGAGGACGTAAATTCATTATTTGAAATAAATTGCTGGTCGTTTGTGATACAAATGGAAGCAGTGAGCACGCATCGATTGGCGGAACTCAATACGTTTGGACAAACATTAGTTGGAACGTGCGCTCGTGTAGTTGCTCATTGTAGTGTGAAAACTATGCATACTACAATTTTTAAACATAATGTTTATTCACGCTATATAGCAAATGGGATTGGAAAACTATCGAACGGATGATTAAATAATGTTTCTCTGTATGTACGTTTGACTGAATATCATTGCGTAGGAACCTCTGAAAGAATATAACATACTTTCCGTCCGCGGCATCGTCCGCATAGTCCAAAGAAAACAAACAGTTAATCTTAAACTACCGTTGTCACAAATTTCATCCTAATCGGCTCAGTGGTTCAGTCATGATAGTTGTGGATATTCATATTTTGATATGAAAAATATAATGGATACATTAAAAATCTTGACTCTAAATTTCTAACTATTAAAGAGGTCTTCAAAGTTTTATAACTATATAAATAAATCACAGAACAGTAAAGTAGATAGAAGTGTGATGTGGGCGTGGCCCACGTGTCACTTGTAAGGTAAGATCACCTAACTTGCTCTCAGTTGTGCGCAGAAAAATATTCGGGTCGGTTGTCAGCTGTCAAACCTTTTTTCCATATTTATTCATTAATTAGGACGTGTTGTTCGGTATTAGAGTGCAAAAATGATAGCAGACGAAATAATATCAGCAATGGAGGCATTTCATACCATCGGTAAGTCTTATTTTTATTTATTTTACATATAATATTTTATGTTATAACTTCGCTTGTAATTTGTCAAAATTGTATACAAATATCTAGACAAAATGAACCTTAATCCGTAAGAAATTAGTACTATTATAGATTGAACAGCAAACAAGACTTTCTGGAATATTATTGCAATAAAGAAACGAATGTCGCTTTAGTGATGCTTGTGGCGCATATCGACAGTATCGATACTTTAGAAAAGACAAACATTATAAATATTAAATTTTATTTTATTTTTAGTGAAACTTTTATTACATCGTCTCAAACTTTTTGGTCTGTGTAGCGCATGTGACGGTCGGCTGCCGAGTAGGTATAAAGCAGTTTTCGGAACCGTACGATAATTATCGTACAAATACGATAATTTTGTGCCTAAGTTTCACTTTTACCGTGGTTTCATAAAACCACACAACATTTTTTTTTCCTTAGCTTTCATTTGTCCAATTTATTTATAGATTTCCCAAAGAGGCTAATTTAAAAGAGAAATGGATAAATGCAACGTGACGAGTTAACTGGATGCCGAACAGCACTAAGCGGTCTAACAAAGGCCACCGATACAGCAAACCTACGGCAGTTCCAAGATTTAAAATAATGCATATTTTCTGTTTGTATTTTGTAAATATAGATTAATACTATTCTATTCCGTTTTTTATTTAATAATAATAATATAAAAAGACGTACTTAGTAGTAATAAACATACTCCAAAATGTGACACATTATACTATACTCATATAATAGAAAGAAAAAAAAATACACAAAAAATATTTATTTGTGAATTATCGATAACAAGGCTGACATCCCTCAGGGCATAGCATCAGATAAATATCAAGTTAATGTCATTAATGTTGAGTGACACAAATTTCAACCTTATCTCTATGTGTTGAGGTTCAAAGTTATATCTATCGAAAACTAACGCCCTCTGTTGTGGAGTAGCTGAATGTTTTCGAATTTGGAATTTCTGTGCAATGAGAAACAAAACAGCTAATATACCTAGGGATGTTATACTAGTGCGTTAGTGTACATATTGAAATGCTGAATTTATAACCTAAGTCAGTTTTTACTCAAATTAAGCTGTCCAATCAAAGGTATAGATTACTTGTAGTGTACTGTATAACTATCGGTTTAAATGTGTGGGTTTGGCGACACTGGTTTTCATAGTAATTATGACATTATAGCACTTCTATTTGTTTTTAATGTTCTGTGAAATAAATATTTTGATAAGGTATCTACAAGATTCAACCTGCTATACTTAAAAGGTAAGTTAATGTACAATAACTTGAACAGATCTTGAACTACCTTACTAAGGTATACCTAAAAGATTTAATATATTTACCTGCTGTATGGAACACACGTATGCACTAACTTAAGAGTCCTTATCGATTTTAGAGTGATTTTTACTTGTTTCTGTAATTCTTTAGACGCTCGTTTAACAAAACTAAATTAGTAACAATGTGTGATGATATCTTAAATTAAAGATTCATTCAATATCTAAAATACGTTCGAGACAATTTATTGATATTCATTGTCCAGTTTGTTTAATAGCCAATAACCTGAGACGTGTTTCAATTTTTTCCATGCGGGACGTTCGTGTCTTTGTATTTTACACGGAATTTAATAGAAGAAGTTTTCTTATAAAATATACAACAGTAAAGACACTGAGACATTCTAAAATATGTTCGAGGCAATTTAAGTACTTTTATTGAAAAATTCAAAGAAAATCTAAGTTAAAAAAGCCTTACTTTGATGAAATTTTATGCGTATATGGCGTCGAATTTCTAGTTCTTACAACAGAGTTAAAAAAAAATAAAAAATACACACTAAATGATAGGTTAATGCTTAAAAATTTGCAATAAAAAAAATACATATTATATGTTTTATGAAAGAAATGGAATAATTTAAAGTTCTCTAGAATTTTAGATTATATACGGGAGCGCAAACGTTGTTACGGCAGATCTATATAATCGAATATTCTAGAGAATTTTAAATTATACCATTACTTTCATATAACATAGTAGTTAGTTTTTTTAAACGAGCTCCTAAAGAATTAAAGAAACAAGTCAAAATCACTCTTAAAATCGATACGGCCTCTTAAGCAGTCTAAAAGCTACTTGCGTATTGAACAAGCAAATAGCATGAACTATAAATACATACAAGTTACATGTTTATTTCTACGTTAGCTTGTTTTCCATTTAATACACTTAGTTTTACCAGCTTCACTGATATTTTCTGCAAATAAGAGCATCCACATGTTTATATTTTCATAAAATGATTATTAACTAATATTTTAAAATAGTTTCACTTAGGTATACACGTAGAATAAACTCTGATTATGTCAGCTATTAGTATTTGTAAAAAAAACACTCATTAGTTAACACATATTTGTAGAAACACCGAATAAAACCATAAAAACTTATCACTATACTTCCGACCACATCATATTACAACCTCCAGATGCGTGTTCACATCACAGTTTGTCAGTTTTCCACTAAAATTCAGCTAGTCTTGCTAATTAACGGTGAGTCGTTATGAAACACTGATATGGTTCCACCTAACGAGGTAAACGCCCGCCGCACTATAACACGTAGCTTCAAATTAATTTAATATCCAAAGCGAGCAGTTTGTACGACATTGCTATACACTGGATATGGAACATACACTGAAGTAAAACGGTGGTTTTTGATATCGTAGTAATATATTTTTGTAATGGAATATATTTATACATGTGGAAATTTTGTTTCTCGCGTGTCGTGTGGTCACCAAGCGACAGTTAATTTGATAATCTAAAGAGCTAGCGCGCAAGAGCAACTTGTCTCCGCAACTATTTTGTCTCTCCCATCAACTCTATGGGCTAGTAAGAAAGTGCGCGCACGTAGCGACGCAACTCCACATAGAGTTGATGGGAGAGACAAAATAGTTGCGGAGACAAAAGTTGCTCTTGTGATGCATGTAGCTCTGGTAATTCAGAATAACATAAATGTTACATGTATGCATAATGCAGTATAGGTAACAGCACAGGCTAATAATAGATAATATACTGGTTACACGGACCGGTGAATTTTTCTATTATAAACTGTAAAAAAAAGAAATACGTACGGACATAGTTACGTACATTTTTTACACTTCATTAATAAAACTAAACTGATACATATTATCGATGTAGTAACGTTCTGTTGGTGTACTCAGTATAGACGCGATGAAGAATAAAAGATTAATGATGGCAGAAACTGGCAGGAGACCTTAATCCAGATTTATACCCGGGTGATCGGATCGTGCCGGCATCCAATATATCTTCCACGTATTTCAATTTTCATGATATATTTGCGAAAAAAATATTTTTCGTAACATTTAAAGTTCGCTATAAACGTAGGCAATATAAAAAAAATATCGTGGATAATATTTACCTACTTACCCATTTTTTATTCTCCATAAATAAGGGTTCCAATATTTCAAAAACACGATGGATAGATATAGAATATTTACTTCAATAACTCGTATGAGTTCTATAACTATGTAGATTCTAGAAGTTTCCCAAAGCCCTATTACATGTAGAATGAAATATACACAATGAATGTAAAATGAAATATACACAACGGTTAATTAATTTACTGCTGGAACTGTTGTTGTTACGTGACCCTAGTCCCTAGAACAACATCGCAGGGGAGCGGAACAATAAACAACAGAGATTGACTCAAATGTTTGTCATCGAGCGAATTGGATGCGAGGGCTGGCCAATTATTTGTTGCTAACTCACGCGAGAGAGAGTTGAAGAATGGACATAGACTAAAGAAGTTAGTTAGTTAATCTTAAGTTTAATCGTAAATGGAATTGTAATGCACAATGCACATGATTTATAAATCTCATTCAACAAAGATTTTTAAAGAAATCGGTGAATTTTTTATTGTTAAAACAGTATATTGTGTCGTTTATTTTTGTAGTAAAATTCGACAAAAATTTAATTATACAATCAGCAATCAATATTTTACAGAAGGGAAACTAAATAAAACGTAGCCATATAACGTGCTTTTATATTGATAAAATAATTTTTAAAATAGTTTCATTAGATCCGACTCTTACAGGCTACAACGTCACAACTCACAAATTCACAAACTTTACCTCTTCATAGTAGTAGGTATAGATAATAAATATAGATAAACTTTAGAACTACACGATACAGATTATGTACAGAATGGGTCTACATTCCCATGTATGTCTAATCTGTGGTGTAATCTTAGCCACGTTCCTGCGATAGCAATGTTCAAATGCCATACTAGATCTTGGCATACTAAGTGGTTCTTCATGGACTGAATACGCTCGCCCGTCCAGTGTACCATTACGTATAATAAATCATACTAATGCGATGTCTGACCACAATGTATGGCAGACACACTATCAAACCTCATTAAGGCTAGCGCATACATTAAATACTAATACATAATGCTGGTGATTAATCCTGAATTGATGTTCAATTTTTATAGTTGGGAAATAGAGATTTACTATATCGATTATAGATGTGCCATAGCAAAAATGACATTTAGAACTAATACATATTATGTATTTAAGGGTATAAGGGTAAACAGACTAGAAAATCTTGCAACAAATTGCCGAATTGCGAGTATATTACGTACATTATTACTGAAATATGTTTCGAATTATTACTTTTCTATGGCAGGAAAATGTATCGACTTAAAATACTAAATTATCGGCCTAATACCCAATCGGAAATGTTCAACTAATACTAACATCTTAAGATATTACTGACAGAATGCGAGTGCAATTCCAATATCGCTGTAATCCACGAGCTTAGAGTAAAAGCTACGAAGCTACGCCGTTACACGCCGTAGCCACGTAGCATTGTAGCGGCGCGCTCGTAAATGTATTATGGAAAGTGATTTGAGAAATAGCTCCTTTGTTACGGGAAACAATTGTTTTCAATGAAAAGAAACTTTATTTTTTAAATTACTTTTCCTCATTAAATGGTCTTGGTTAAAATAATATGCTAGGAATGTAAGCTATTTTTATTATATGACACTAAGGTGCTTAAAAAATAAGCTTACAATTAAAAAAATATTTTTTTTTTGTTTTAATTCTTAATGACTTGCTACTTATTTATTAATGAATTATTAAGTCGTATTTGTAAGATAATGTCTTTGCTAATGAATTTAAAATATAAATGTGAAGCTAGTAAATTTATTTGTAATTTTATTATTTATCAAGGTAAAACGTTTACCAGAGCTAGAGGAGAAAACTTTTTAATAAAAATGTAATCAGATTAACTTCTTCGGAGCAAATTATTTTCGTTACTATGAAATACGTGAAATATTTAAAAGCACCGCATTATGCAAATTTAATACTAAATGTATTTATACATTTTTACTTCAAATAATTTTAATATATTTTTTTTATACTTTGACCGCATTGACACCTAACTGGTAGAAAGAATTAAAAAAACAAGTTAGATTGGAAGTACAGTTTTCTTTACAGAATATGATTCTTCTTTTATTTGATCGATATTGAATGAAGTAATTCTAACAGTTCTCTTGATCGAAGTTTATACAGGTTTCACTGTCCGATTTTTAAACAACGATCCGTTGTTCCCTGCTAGAAACTATCCACTCGCCTACAGTAACTCACTCATATTCATAATAGATACCTATTATACTGACTATAATAGAAACTTATGCAACTGTTTCTATTATCTTACAAATTTTCGGTACCTTCTTAGCAGAAGAATCTTCCTTCATGTGCTTAAGTGAACTTCAAAGAAAATACGAATAAGTTTTCACATGGGATACATTCCGGGCGCAAAGTTGGAATATTTCAACGTTAATATCACTTGAAATGTGCTGCATAATTTTCAGATTAAGAAACCTTTCACCTTGAGTAGGTACACTTGGCAAAATTGGGTGCGTTTTTAAAGTTCTTGCTAAACATTCAAAATTTAAGATGATAGGGAATTCTATCAATATGTGTAATAAATTGCAGTAAAGTAGCTTAAATATGCAAAAAGATTCACAACACTATATGATTGTTACCGGGATATCCAGTTTTCGTTTAACTAAGGATTAACTATACAATAGACATAGTACAACTTATCTATATTAATAAAGTCATCCCTTTCTTTCTTTAAAGCCTATATTCATCCATATTACCTATTCAGTTCTATTTTAAACTTCATGAGCACGTGTAGATACTTTTACCACGGCATTATGAATCAAATACAGTGCATATAATATGATGCATACAGTGGAAAACACTCATATGAGTTTTGCATTTATAACGCTGTATTTTATTGCAATACGCGACGGCAGGTATGTGCGACGGAAGATGAAAAATATTTCAGGATAGCAAAATATGTCTACATGAATGTGTGCAAGATATTTTACACAGTTTGTTTGTGTTTTAACTTTTATACAATGTTGTCCAATGAAATGTAAGAAGATAGATTTATGTAGATAATGATTACGCAATTATTTTTTTATCACATACTAGCTGCGCTCCGCGGTTACACCCGCGTGGCTCGCTTCTGTTGGTCTTAGCGTGATGATATATAGCCTTCCTCGATAAATGGGCCAACACCAAAATAATTTTTCTAATCGAACCAGTAGTTTTTGAGACTAGCGCGTTCAAACAAACAAACAAACTTTCTTATAATATTAGTAAGTATAGATTTTACTTATACTTTATACTTATAAAGTTTTGTATTGTGCTTTTAAATACTTGATGGTTAAGTTTTAGATTATGATCATCACCTTTTCTGTTTCACAACCTCACTTCAAAAACTTAATCCATCGATAGTTACCTAATTTTCATATTACAGAATGGAATAAATAAATATAAATATAAATATTTTCAGGACAATTTGTCACACACGGCACGATCTGATCCCATACTAAGCTTTCGCTTGTGTTATGGAAACCAGAAGGCTGATAAACATACATATATATAATTTTAAATAAATTTATATAGATAATTAACACCCAGACACAGAGCAAACATCTATGTTCATCATAAAAATATTTGCCCTGGGTGGGAATCGAACCCACAACCTCTGGCTTGGAAGGCAGGGCCACTACCAACCAAGCCAACCGGTCAGTCATCCGCATCCGCATTAAAATTCCAACCTTTACCTCTCAATTGCAATTAAACAAATTCCCTCGGTTGTAATACCCACATGTGGACATTCCTGAACAACGAATGAATTTACAATTTACATGTGCGTTCCATGTTCGCCTAGAACATGGAACGCACTCCTAATTACTTTTGTTTTAGTCGTATTTAAAATAACGATATTTGCAATTAGTTTCTCAAAAATACAAATTATACCTATATTAAATGTACGGGAAAATACTTTAACTTAAGTATTTGAACTGAATGTAGTTATATTTAAAAATAGGTAGGAAATATTTTGGTCTAAACATAATCTTAGCCATACAATAATAATAACTCTTACCTTCCATTACCTACAACTAATTATCCTTAAAATGTACCAAAACCTGAGAAGCATTATCCCGTTACATTTACCTCAATTCGAGGCAAGACTTACTGAAATGGTAAGAAGACGACTGTAGCTGGAATGCGTAATTAAAACTCTTTTGCAGTAAAATAAAGTAAGTACCTACCTTCCCGTTAA
>CAJQZM010040022.1:0-17651 GCA_907164665.1 Colias nastes | reverse complement strand
AATTTTTTAGCACATGTATCACTCGTAGAGATTTATTGCTTTTTATATAGATTTGATCATATAATTTTCTATTGTTTAGTATTTTCTAAATATATTTCAAGCATCCAATAAAAAATGCACGTATTCACTTTTGATTTACGCTTTTGTTTACAATGAAATGCATAGAATTTATGGCAGTTGTTGATTTTTAGATGACAAAGAGCTATCAGAGAATGTATGCATAATTTAAATATATTCAAAAACTAGCTGCATGCCCTAGCTCCACCCATACCTACTTATTTTTGAAAGTCTTTTTTTAAGTTAAAACTCTATTTTGACTACGGGCAATACCTCACAAATAGACGAAAGAACGACTTTAGATAACTAAAGTTCTTCGATAAATTATATGTGGTGTACCTGACTAACCTGAATTTCTTATACATACCTTATTACCTACACTAGTATAGGTAGATCTACACGTAAGCTATATTCACGTAGTGTGAAAACGTGAACTTCTGTGAAATTTCCTCGTAAGTTTTGGCCAAATTAACCTAGCAATGTTAGAGAAATAAATTATACGGAAGTTCAAAGTTTGGCGAGTCTGATTATAAAGGAATAAGGGTTTCTTTGCAAAGCACAAGAATAAAAAATATAAACTAAATTATGGTTTCTATACTGATTTATATAACAAATATTCGAAGATTATACAACTATTAATATATAGGTACTTAATGCTTTCCAAATAAAAAACCTACTTAAAGTGAGTTTTTGCATTTTTTAATAAATTAGCAAAGTTAAAATCCAATAATAAATAATTATTACTGTTTCACATCGCAGAAAGATATTCGTCCATGCATGCATGTAAATTAAATGAAAATTAATTTGGTTCATTTCAGAGCTGTTTCCACAATTTTGTAAATTGATACATGCAAATTTTGTAAAATATTACTGCAAATGTTACTCTTGATCATTTATTCTTTACTTTACATATTTGATGAAAAAATAAATTAACGGCTATAAAAATACCTGAGTGCAAGATTTTCAAAATAGTTTTCCCAAATAGGTAGGTACAGAATATAGAACACTGAACAATGCATCTTATTCAATATTTATCCTCAAGACTAACACCAAACAATTTACGAGTTAATAAACACGTTTATCTTGGCTATTATTGGAACGCAAACTCTGTGCAAAGTTTAAACCTTACACACAAACCGATATCCGAGAATTCAAATAGGGATGTTGGTAATATGAAACGGGTTACTTATTTAATAATTATAATCTATACCAACTAATATCATAAAGCTGAAGGGTTTGTTTGCTTGTTTGAACGCGCTAATCTCAGGAACTACTGGTCCGATTTGAAAAATTATTTCGGTGTTAGATAGCCCATTAATTGAGAAAGACTATAGGATTGTATATTATCACGCTAAGACCTATAGGAGCGGGGCAATGCGGGTAAAACCGCGCATTTGTAGAAAAATACTCACCTAAAAATATTTTTAGTTTTAAGCGTTTATGCCCTGAGTCTAAGACTTCACATAAAGAGACTGAGGATGCTCTCTTTCTTAGAAAATGAACTTTCATTGAGATGCTGTGTATAAGACTGGGAACTGGGAACATTGCTAGGTGAAGTGTACTATTTTAATGATTCTTCACAGTTCACACTATTGCCTTTTAATTAAAAAACTTTAATTAATGGTTCTGTGTACGTTTCATGTTCTATGACGGTTGTTGATCTTTGAATACAAGATAACAGCATTGTCTTTTATTACTAATTAATCGAGCAAGGCTTGGCGGAATGCTCAAAACTAAGACATTTTTTTAAAGAACAAGGTATACAGAGCGATGAAATCTACGTGAGTAATAATCTATATGATGTGTAATATACAAAGAATACATACATTGAGATGAGATATATTCTATTTTAATAAACACTCCAAAAAGGGTCTCTTTATTGGCAATTTAATGTACTTGATACAATGGGGCAATAATATACGATAACTTTTTTCAGAAATGCCGCGAATAATAGCTTCCGAGATTGTCGCCTTGTTATAATAATGTATACCTTATATACAACTTATAAGCACATAATAAACAGGAATAGGTATAAGCCAAAAGTTATAAGACTAAGGAGTAAAATTAATGTTATTGTTTCAGATACGCTGTACGATGTACCAACCGGTATGATAGTTTTGCTATCATTTCTTTACGGATCGATATCAGTATTAGCTGTGATTGGAAACTTTTTAGTGATGTGGGTAGTTGCTACGTCGCGACGTATGCAAAGCGTCACAAATTGTTATATAGCTAATTTGGCTCTAGCTGATATTGTTATAGGATTATTTGCAATACCATTCCAAGTAAGTATGATGAGATTTAGTTTTACGTGAATATCAATTTTAACTTGCTTAATTTACTAAATGTTTAAAGTTGTCTATTCAATAATTTTGTTGTTATAAAAATACATAAAAGTGCACAGAATTCAGAAGTGGTCGAATGCATTAGAGCGGTTTGTATTAAAATATGCAAATATAATGTATTTCTGTAGGTACACATTTTTTCCGTAAAATGAGCTAGCTACGGAAAAGTGCTCAATTTTATGCATGGTAAGGTGTTAATAGTGTCAGGTCAGTAATGCCTGACTTTTCATTGCCAGATGTGATTTATTGCAGTTTCAAGCTGCGTTGTTACAACGATGGTTGCTGCCTCACTTCATGTGTGCATTCTGCCCTTTCGTGCAAGCTCTGAGCGTGAATATCAGTGTTTTTACGCTTACTGCTATAGCCGTGGACAGGCATCGGGCTATTATAACTCCTCTGAGGTAATTAGTATTAGAACTATTTTGATTGGGTTATCTGCGAAACCTTTAAAATTATTCTCGTGGTGTTACGTTTCATTTGCGTATAATATGAACATAGAGAAAATCTTAGACAGCAAGAGACGATGAATTGATCAAAGAAGCGAAAATATTCATAATCTTTGGAATTGCTCGGGAATTATTGACAATCCAGCGCGTTTTATAACCATTCAAAGTACTTCAAACAAAATAATTATATGAAATCATCCTGAAAGACGATTACCTACCTATTTAATATTATTAAGAAACTATTTTAGAATATGAATATGTTATATTTGCCTAATTTTTAGTTACATTATTCCGGGCATTCATATTTCGTGTTTCCCAAATTAATCATGTAACTGTATCCAACCAAAAAATTGAATAAGCTCTCACAAGTCGTGACAAACCCCTTCTCGAACAAATTTTCCCCTCGAGAGGAAAAGATTAATGGTAAGGCTTAACAAGGAAAGACAGCACAGTTTCCACTTAATTATCCTTACGTGTAGCCTATTCGCAAACTTAGCTATTCTTGTGAAAACTTATTTAAATATTATATAAGAGCTAAATAAAGAACATACAATTATTATGAATTGTAAATACAATACAAATATACAATAAAATATGTTTTAGCAAATTCCACATTAGTAGGTTTTTGTTTTTTGTTTTTGTCCGAGAAAAAGCGTTAGGTTAAAATAAATGAAACTCCAAAATAACATTATTTCCAGTAGTACAACAGTCTGTAACACATTCCCCGTGCATCGTTTAAAGGAAAGTTTGTGCCATAAAAAGTTTTGATAGCTCTTGTAATAAAAATTGGAATACAATACACTCCCACAGCTTTCCGTGGATACTGATAGCATTGAATGGTTTTATTTTGTTTATTTTTTCTACCAACAAAGTGAAAAATCGTGACCAAATTTTCTTGTATAATATTTTTATATTTTATAGAAGACAATGGTCTGTTTCTCAGTCATGAATATTAATTTTGTTCCTAGGTATGTAACTGCGATTTTTCAATTTCGTTGCGTTGTCGAGGATTTCAATTTCGTTGTAAAGCTTTACAAGTAAAATTTTCTACTTTGGGCGGCTCATAACTCGTTCTGTCTTCCATGCATTTTATACTAACTCGAGCTACGAAAATAGTCTTCTATAACATAAATTTATACTACTACTTACTATACTTGAACTCATCTCCATCTTTATGCTTTTGCATGCATAAGTTTAAAGTAGAACTAACCTCACTTACATGCATTTACACAGAAATCAGGTAGGTACTAGAAAAGGTTTAAGTTGTTAAGTTTTAAATGTACCTAATCTTTCGTTATTATTAGGAAGTTGGTAAATTTAACGAGTCAGGGCAATTTTATAAAAATAAATGATCACCACGATCTTGCCTATAGGTACTATTATATATTGCCTTGATAATAATTTAACCTTTCATGGAACGTTTATCAATTTTAAAAACATATTTTATTTGATAAAATGAAGCTTTCATGCCGTAAACAGATGGATGGGGACGTGATTTGAGATTCTTTACCCACTACAAACTTTATATCAAAACATAAATATAAATTGAAATCAAACTATTGTTATGAAACAAATTCCTAAAAATCTACCTATTTCTTGTAGATTATCTCAGTAACCGCAGTTTTAAACTCCTGAAGATCATTGTTTCGTTCGTTAACATCACAAGATCCATAAAATAAATCTTCCACATCACAAGATACGCTACTGTTAACCCAAACCACAAAAACAGAGACAATAAAATCTATTTCCATCTCACAGAATGTAATGAATGTCATTCAGCAAATACATACATACAACTTTTGCAAATACATACTCGTATAATAATGTATAATAATACAAAGACGACATATTTATAATAATGTTTATTAATATACCTACGATTAATAAATATAATAAACCTAACTACTGAATACAAAACGGTTGCAGTAATAATAGTGGTCGACTAAAGATATCATTTCAAAATATGTTTTAATTAGAAGGAAATTATCATTTGAAAAATATTTCACAAAACCCGCAACTGCACAATGCGGCACTAATAAACCTGGCCAGGTTAATTTAGTTTATACCTTACCTCTTTATTGCACACTTCAAGTAAAGCTTTTAGAATAATATATTACTAAGTAGCGTACAAGGAACACCTTGGTTTTAATACAGTAATTAAAGTCGTTGAGAACAGCTAAACCAAGCTTTGTTAAATCTAAACCAACATTTAAATTTATAGAACACAATTTGCCCTGCTATAAAATTGTTTAATAACTGTATTTAATCGCTTATTTTTCCATAGAAATACTGTGTGAAAACTTATGGATAAATGAGCACACCAGTCAATCATAGAACCAATACGGTGAAAGGAATTTAAATAACCAGAGCGGAAAAATTTATGACTTTCCTCTTCCTATTCTCGTTTCCTATTCGTATTGAAGTTTATTGTGCCTAATATTTATATCAGTTGATTTATTATGGCGTTTTCATAGTAATCGATCTAGATTTATGCTTTTACCAGTAGTTTTTCACGTTTTCTGAATAGACATAGAAAGGAAATATTTAAAAAGCTTTTTATTTTTTATTTTACCGAGGTCTATGGTATTACATACCATAAAGACCTACATAGGTCTTATTTCATTCTTTTTCTTAAAAAAAATAGAGCCGTTGTAGAACAAATGTTTTCCACCGTAATATAAATAATCTATATTTTATTACGTATTATAGTATATAATCTGGTTTCTACACATAGGTATGATATGGTTATAAATAAGATGACTTATTCTGAAAATATCTTCCTAAAATTTTCAATCTTTCTTTAATTTACTTATCAATATATTTGATGAAAAGATACGCTGATTTAAATTTTAGATTATTTTCAAAGATTTTATTAATCTCCAATCAATTTCCGAGTGCCATTTTCTTGAAACGAAAAACGTAATCCTATACACTTACCTTTTAAAAATTAACTTAAAGACGTAGAGTAAAGACGTAGTTATTTTGGTATCGTTTCTCGAACAAGAAAATTTGCAGTAACTGAATAACAAATTCGATTTAAGCTGGAGTTTGAAAAACAAACCCCTGTAAAAAACAAATCTAAGAGGATTTTCCTCCTAAAAAAGGACACCCGAAGACACAATTCTAGATTACAAGTATGTACAAAATAAGTTAAGCATCAATCATAATATCCGGAAAAAATATTGTAGTGTTAACAAAGATGCAATTTTTGGTTATTAATTATAAGTGGTGTAGCTAAGAACCAAAATCTTTATGTAATAAGTCTTCAAGTGAATATTCACATTCATAAAATATGACTTATTTTAGAAAATACATAAACTATTATACTCTTCTACTTATAAAATAGCTTCAATAATACTTCATACGTATCAAAAAGTTCAATTCATACAACAAACACAATAAATTGCTTTCTTCTAGTGCACACACATCGAAGCGAGTAGCTAAAGTGATAATAGTATTTATTTGGATCCTGGCGCTATCTCTCGCTGCACCCATGGCTATGTCTTGGGAGGTCGTGATGGAGGAGGAACAAGACCCAGGTGATATATCAGCCTTTATTTAATAAAGCTTCGACTAATATGATCTCTTCTAATGTTTATGTTCCTTGGAGATGTGTTATTTCTAGATTTGAAGGAGATAGTAGGAAGGCGAACGCTTTTGTTATTATTGTAATTAAGATCGTAATTTTATTGATAGGCTCATAATTGAAAACGTGTTGTAATTTGATAACTATTATGTTTAAATAATTATGCATTTATCTAGAGGCGTTAACACTGTTACTTTGAATTCAATAATATATTTTGAGGATCTTATTAAAATCGTTTGTAGATCCGTAAGTACCTACCAACTTTATACAAATTGAGTGTAAAAGGCTACCCGCTTCAAGTACCTACACAGAAATTTTTAATATTTTTATACCTTTGCGAGAAATCCACGTCCCTTTTAATTTTAATAAATTGGACAATGCCCATTTTCGCCTTCTGGGAAAAAGTTTTTTAATTTTGTTCGAAGTTAGTGAAAAACCATTGATCTTAGTTTGAGATGTCAGTCAAAATTTATCTTTACCCAATTTTAATTACAGTTTCAAAAGTTTTTTACGAAAAGCCGTTTTGTACTGCGAGTGAATTTGGCTCCAATTCACTGGCCATATATCGCCTTTTACTGTACGTTTTTCAAGTAAGTATGAGTTTTAATTTTTATCTGCATGAGTGGGTTTGAAAATATTCCAATTGGGATCGTGAAGTGATTTGAATTGTAGGTCAAGTTTGCTTTTCCACGTTCATTATCGGAGTAGAAAATATTTTAAGGGATTTGCCTATTAAAATATGACGACGATTTACGACGTATTGATTCTAAACTCTTATATTAAATATAGCAAAAAACACCTTAAAAAGTTTCACAAATACCAAGTGTGCTTTCGTGAATTGCAAAAAACGCTTGTCTACGAGTATTAAAAGCTTTTAAGTAGAGTTGATGTTTCATAACGGGCTAAAATCTGTTGAAATTTCTTTTCAAATATATTTTTAAAAAGATTATGAGTTCACAGCGCGTTCTCTGTTTTTGTGTTTCCTTTTTTATTTTTATTATACTTTTGCATTTAGAATGTTAACATTCAATGAATTATGTTATGCTTAAATGCAATTTAAATGCCTAATTTTATAAATATTATGAGTATTCCTACTTCCTACTATTTTTTTTAATAATGTATTTTTTTTACCGTTTAGTACGTGATACCTCTATGCGTTATTACCTTCGCATACGCACATATGGCTATGAAACTATGGGGTGCTAGGGCACCTGGAAACGCTCAAGAGACGAGAGACGCAAACCACATGAAAAATAAGAAAAGGGTGCGTATTATTTAAAAAAAAATACCTTTATTTCTGATAGATATGATGTTTTTTTTTCGTAAGTTCGTAACCTATTACTCATTCATTATTGATACCATAACTAAAGTTTTTAATAGAAATTGCCTTCCACTATTTAGACTATTTGATTTCAATCTGTCATTGACAACACAACCACCAATCTGTTTAAGTAGATAGATATAAGTATGGCGTCATAAATTCATTATTCTTCATCTTGCATTGAAAATAAGTTTGAAATAAAAAGGTGCCTTTGTATATTTTGTAAACATTATTTTTTGTTTTAGGTTATAAAAATGTTGGTTTTAGTGGTGGCGTTGTTTGCGATCTGCTGGCTCCCTTTACAAAGTTACTTGTTACTGCAAACATTTTTTCCATCCATTAACGAGTAAGTTATTTGTATGAGAGAAATACAGTTTTATTAAATTAATTTGCAACCATTCATTGAGCTAAAGATAATATGTTTTATATTATTCAATACATTTACATATAATATTATATGATACAAAAGTATATTTTTATACACCATTCGATTTTTTTAACCAAAATAATCAATCTCCTGAATTGATATTGAACAATTTTGTATTGTGTCACACCCTTGTCTTTACTTATGTCGAATAAACGAAAGTCGTGTTGCTCAAAGCTGTCGGATTAATCAATAATCACTTAAATAACGTGAAAATAAAAATTTCCTTGTTGATCACTATGTCAAACACGACAGGCATTTAATAATATTATGTAAACGAAAACTTTTACTTCATTTTTTTATTCGTAAATTTTTTACATTTTGGGTTTAAATCCGACTTTATTGATTAAATCATCTGTCGAACAGAATCAGATTGCTTATGACCTATTTGGCATAAATATATTGTAATTTGAATGAAATAAATTGAATAAATTTGAGATTTTTCTGTCATAATGTAATTCTTCTTAATTTTATCTGCTTTCAGGTATAGATATATAAATGTAATTTTCTTCTGCTTTGACTGGCTCGCAATGAGCAATTCATGTTACAATCCATTCATCTACGCTATATATAATGTAAGTATTATATTTAAAATTATTTTATACTACTACATATGATAAAATATATACATTATTTTATTGATTAACTATGCTGAGCATAAAAGTGATGAGATGTATATTTTAATTAGAAATAAGGAAATAATAAATTTATGTAAATATAAAGTGAATAAGTTAGTTTATGTAAGTGACAATTTATGCTTATAGATAAATATTGACCTAAACATTGTTTTATTATAAACGCAACTTTTCTGCCTACTCGAGCAAAAGCTTGATTGAATCTTATGAAGACCCAAAACGACATAAGAGGGTTAAAATCCGATTGGAATATTCTTATCTTTATGACCAGACACTTCGACCAGACAGAATGAAATTAATGACGTAGAAATCTACTACTAGGCTGATATTATGTAGTGCATTGAATTAGCCGAGGAAAATTTAATAGAAGTGCACACTTTGGTCGTAGTTTATAACAGTGCATATTTTTATTTAATTGTAAGTTACGTGTTATGTATTTTACTGAGTATGCGTCCATAGGTACTCCTTTAATAATAATATTACGCATGTAATTAATTGATCATTTCAATGGTAAAAAGAAGCAATTTTAAATTACAAACATAGATTTCGCTGAGCTGCATTTTGGATTGAGGTTAAGTTCTTTCATTTATCATTATTTCTTTCGATCAGAATATTAAATAATCTCGATAGCCTCACACGTCATTTAAAATGATGATAGATTTAGTACAAGTTGCTCCGACGATACGATAAAACTTGACTTGTTGTAAAAATCTCGTGGGAAATTAGATCGAAAACTCTATAGAATATATATCAATGTTTCACAGATATTAAACCACTGCTAGCATTGTATTGTAATTGCAATACCGGTATGTCTCTACAATCTTATATCTGTAAGATCTAAATTAAAATTCGTACCTAATAAAGGTTAATATTGGTAAAATGTTTGCCTTTAATAACATTATTAGGTCATTAGGCACACCTTTCACACACATAATATGAAGTGCAAATCCAGGACAAGGAACTACACAGTTTAAAAACACTATCTACCAAAATTCATAAATAAACAGAGGTTCGATTAATGAATTGAAACATATATGGAGGTAGGTATTCCCTGAGTGATACATCAGCTGTTGAGATGAGATGTTAAATAAAAGCGTTTTAATATCATTGTTTAGAGTAGTGGAAAAATTGCTCTGGGATCGGCTCGTAAGTAATTAAACTTCGATGAAATGGAGCTTTAGAATACGATCATTAGCGTTTTGATTTATTTTATCACAATTAACATTTATATTAATGGAAAATATAATAGTTTAATACTAAATAAATTGTTTAAACAAGGATAAGCATTTGAAGAAGGACTCTATATCCACACTGTACGAATCAACAATTTATTATTGTAGAAAAAATTTACAGATTTAGGAACGAGTGAGATTTAACATGTAATAATACCTATACAATATGAAGCATAAAATGATTACATAGTTATAGTTTTCTTTTGTTTCAGGAAAAATTCAAAAAGGAATTCAAGCAGCGCTTTACGTTTGGTCAGAAACGAAACAGATTTAACAACGACAGTTACGAGGTATATATTTATTCGGTTATTCCTTTTAAAAGTCTTGTGCTAATATTATTCTTTATATTCTTACATAATCATAAATCTGTACAAACGTAAATTCTGTAGGTAAATGAAAACTTTATTTAAACTTGGTATAATTATTGGTATGACTTTTCCTGAGCACTACACTGAGAAGGTACTCACTACTTACTATCCAGGAAAAATATAGACAACATAAACGCGTACACACACACACACACGTAGATATCGTACATATACAAGCACACACGCATAATGGAAATGACTTCAAGATTCCTCTACGCGGGAAAATCGCTTTCCATCCAGTCCCACGAGCGAAGTCGCGGGTACCGCTAGTCTCATAAAATTCTTGTAGTGCTTTTGCGATACTACTTCTGATAAGTTCGCAGCAGGTGGGGCCGGGAAAGTACCACTTTTACGATCCATATTGGGGTCAATTTCATACTCACGAATAAAGTTTACACAAATGTGGTCGTAGTACGATTTATGTTAGTATCACTTTTGCACTACAACTGGTTATATTAAGTATTACGAATTCAGATTAAAGTTTCAGTTCCATTTGAGAATACATATTGTACCTACATCTAACATAAAATTGATCGATGTTCTTATATTACGTAATTTTAATTAAAATCCAATAAGTATGTTTATATACAATTATTGCTTATATAATGAAGTATGCAATTTTTAGGATGGCCAATCTTACAGAACTCGAGTTTTATCAATCCGTTCATCAAACGAGAGAAGTGTTTACTCAATGCGTAAGTCCGTTAATGTAACGCCGATTGACTCCATGAAAGTTTCAAGAAACTCTTGTAACTGCGCACGCAATCAAAATAAACAAGCCAATATAGAAAACCACTTTCGACTGAAAGCCAACAGCGAGTTTGATTCATACAGAAACGGCAACAGATATAATATCTCCAACGCCAAAGAGAAAAACCTTAAAAAGGATTCCCAGCGATGATGAAGTGCCAATCGGCGATGAAAGAGTCAGTGAATTGTACATATTCCCTAATAGTAATATTGTCGAGTTTACAGACATTGTATGTGATAATAAAGTTTAGATATATAGTAAATTTAAAACAAATTGTACATATTATATTTAAAATATAAAAGAGAATGTAGGATGTAATAGATTTAAATATAAAATATTGAAAAATATTATCGTGTTTTATTTTTAGTCTCAATAATTTATTCTACACAAATCATCTTTATTAAACCAGTTCATTCAATAAACTAGATTCGTCTTCGACTTATAAACCTACATAAAACTAGGCCACGGAAGTCATACGAAAACAAAAACAGTTCATCAAGCGTATCTTATAAGTATTTCGTGTTTTTCAGTAGATGTACTTAGTTTGGAGATCCTGATTAAGGTCAAGCGACTCATTTAGAAGATAAAGAACGAGAAAAGTCGAATTAAATTACTGTACTTAGTTTAGCTGAGGTTCCCGAAAATCAATTCGAATGTTTATTGGAACGTTATAAGAATTACAAAATACTCTAATATTATGAACATAAGAATAACAATGCAAATTTTCCGATTTTTTGTATCTAGTGAAGAAATGATAATATTAAGAGGGCTAATTAGGCAATTGATATTAAAAAATAAAGAAAACTATGACAATTTATTTCTTTATAAATACATAATGGAATATTTAATGTCATCTTAAATAAATTATATATTTCTCTATACACAATTTCTAGCAATATTGGATGTATCTAGCATATTTATAAATATTTGTTGTTTATAGTTGTTATTACGAATAACGTAAAAATAAAATGTCTACTACTTACTGCTTTGGATGTAGAGTTAAATTTGCCTCATATTATCCATCAAATGCTTTATATTTATATAATATATTTTTTTATGTTCATGAAACCTGGAATTATAAAGATGAAACATTGATTTTCAGATTTGATAGTATATTATAATGAAAAGCTAGAGGACAAGCTGTCAAACTATTTCGTTTTGATGATGCTAAAACAAGGCCTATTTTATTTTCTGAACATGTTTTTTCTTATCGAATGTAAATGAATGATATCAGATATGATTACTAGCAAGCGTAAGGTTTTCATTGTATATTGTTATAGTTAATTTAGTAATAGAGTACAAAACGACATGCCAAAAATTTCGAGGTAGCTAGTAACTTTAAAATTAACCTACCCACTTAAAAAAAATATAGTAAGTATCTTAGCCCTGAGGTATCTATTTCCTTTTGAATTTTTTAATATTTTTTGATAAAGTTCCACCAGTGGCCGCTCTGTTTCGAATTATAATTCCACACAAAGAGAATTTGGCAGAGCGTAGATCAAAGACATATAAGTAGCATAGTAATAATTTAAACCACATGGAGATGAAAATTAGCATACGCTCATGTGTTATACATTAGTTTATTTACATATTACACAACGGAAGTGGTTTATTTTAAATTTTGCTAAAATAAAGAAGAATATTTTTGGTTAAAACATTACTGTAAAACAAAATAGCTGATTTCCAAGCAGCACTGACTACTAACCTACTAATGCTTAATTTAGTAAAAGTGATGAAATTGATTGAAGATAAAAAAAATTTAATAAGAAACATAAAAAAGATATAGTGTATCTAATCATTTTTGACAAGAAATAAGTATAAGAACGATACCTAACCTTAAATTCGGATAATATTGTATTTATGTATTATCTTTACATATTAAAACAATTTCTTGGTAAATAAAGATCTTACTAAACATACAAAATCAACGGCATACCGATCCTTCGCCTCTGGGTATGGCCCCTATCACGTTTTTAATAAGTAACCCGCCGTACGTTGGGCTTTCTCTAATAATAAATTTAGCGAAAACACGTTTATCATTTTATAATTAAATTATGATAAAGTGTCTTTAATTATAGGTACATAAGTTTACTCGACATGCTAATAAAAGGACGGTGAAGTACCTTAGCTATGAAATTGTACAAAACATTATTGATTAATGGCCTCAAAGACTCCTTATCACATACATATATCTGAATAATATTAATTTTCGTTACTTTTTTATTTTTCTCCTTTAATAAACTCCCACAAATATTTCAAAATCAAAATTAGCCCAATCGTTTGAGCCATTCCCGAATTAGCGAGACAAATGAATAGCAATTGGGTATTTGAATAAAAAAAAATTATTGATTTTTTTTATGTATTTTAAAACTTTATTATTAATAATATTGATATTTAATGCAAAAAACTTCAAAAAAAATTTTTTCCGTTAATTATAAGCAATTAAAAATTGATGAAATTTAAATTAAAATCACGTGACTACAAACGCGCCATGACTGGTCACCATAGTTGTGACGTCATAATGTTATAGCTATTAACTGCAGTACAGCGTTTACGGCTATTACACGTGACTAGACAATAATACTTATTGAAAATTTATTGCTAAAATACGATTTGTTAGTTGGTTCCGAATTAGTTAGTTAGTTCCGAAAATAATATTCTTGATGTTGATATATTTATGATCACCGATTTTTGTCAGGAGTTGCCTTTGTAGTATTCGTACATAATGGTACAAAACGATAACTTTTGAGGTTCGCCATTTTTAATATAAATTTAAATAATATAATTAATATATAATTTAATAATGACAACAAAATAAATAGATCAAAAACACTGTATTTATTATTAACCCACTTAAAACCGACGGATTTTGTTCAAATTTTGAACACGTCTTATCAAGGTCCGATGACAATACAATAATATCATAAATTTATCCTTTTATCCTGATAAGGATCGCCAGGATCAGCTTAAAACATATGTTTCGATTTAGACCCACTGTTAACCGACGGATTTAATTTAAATTTTGTATACTTATAAAAACCCGGTAACAATACAATAATTTCATGAATTTATCTTATTATCCTGATAAGGATGGCCAAGATTAAAGATTTCCTTACGTAAAGTAACCGTCTTCTTTACACACGATTTCAACCCAATATTTGTGAAAAAAGCGTGGGGTGGCCATGTAGAATGAAGATACCTATCTATTATACAATCAGCTCATGAAAAGCGCCCCACGCTTTTTCCACAAAAATACTATGTATTGGTTATTGCTTGATGCCTAGATTAAGAATTATTTTCTACTTTTTAGTTGTAAGTATCTATCTTGAAAGCGTGTTTTTTAGTTTTTCAAACTATATTTATTTTTCTATCAACTGCAATAAGTGAAAACTAACATTATGACGTCACACGCGCTCGGGTGACGCTTCGGGAGTTGTCGGCGTGTCTTCGGTACTGGATTCAAAGACTAATTTTTATTTTGAAATAACTTTTGAATTATTGCAAAAAAATAAAAATAAAAACAGTTTTGTTATAAAACTAATATATAATCTTTCCATTTAACACAAAAAATTTTTTAATTCAAATACCCAATTGTCAAGTTATTAAATTTTTTCTAAAAATAGAAAAGTTATTTGATGAAATTACTTTCTTGTGCTTATAACAAGAAACAAGTAATTTTGAAGCTTTTTTTTAAATATACAAATGAAATCTACATTTCACAAGTAAACAAAGAAACTTATGATTTACCATTTCGCTTTTCCAGTCTATAAAGTTTAGCCCCATAAAAATTATCTATAATGACATGAAAAGAGTGAGCGGTCTCTTGGTCGTAAACCAAAAGATTATGGGATCCAAATATAATCAACAAACTAGGCCTTAAGAATCTTAAAGAAAGTTAAAAGATCTTGGAAAAACAATTCAATTTTATTAGGAAATCTTGAATTGTTTCATTGTAATTCTAAATGCCTTAATTTGTATTAATTACTTGAGTTAGGTGCTTAAAACTTTTTTACTGTTTTATAAAGCTTCTACGAATGAATAAAAATGGAATAGGTTATTATTTATTTTGGAATATTTATTTTATACTTTAATACCTGTAATGCAGCATTTATTTATTCGAAAACGAATAAAAACACACAGTATACCCAAGTTCAATTATTGCTATGACTTATGAGTCAATATCGATAGCGAAGCAATGTTTCATTTAACTAGTTTCAAAATACTCTTGTTTAAAAATAAAGTTCTGAAAATAGATATAAGGAAAACCGTTTCTTTTCCTACAGAGATTTGGTAATAATTGCACTTCAACACGCAAAAGCCGCCCATTAAGAACGAGTATACACTATATTTCCATGTAGAAAATAGTTAACACAACTATGAGACTTCTAAATTCCCACGGGAATTGAGTAAACTTCGAAGCTGTACGAAGATATGTGGTAATTATATACGATTAGCCTAAATAATTAAAGTTAATTTTATCGGGTAATAATTAAGAATGCTTAATTATTACCCGATAAAATGAAAAAATGAAAAACTGTTTTCAAGTTACTCGGAAAATTTATTCCAACACACAATTTAAAATTTATCAAACTTGTTACATAATAATCGGAATGAATTAGAGAAAATTAGATACAATAAGATTCCCCATAACACAAAAGACAATTACTATAACACAAATTAGAGAAAAGCTCAAAGAAATTAAAAGCACAAATAGAATCATTATATTTTGGAATAGGTGTCACAGAAAAAGCTGATAATATACTGTCCTCAATTAAAAAAGAGGCTGTCATAATGTGATAGACACTAATGGAATGAACTAGTGTCTTCTGAGTTTGTGTACTTTTCCACCTTTTTTCCACCAATAATTTGCGATAATGTCTTGTGAGGAATATGTTTTGTAAACAACCAATTATATGTCTTCATTTAGTTTGAAGTTTGAAGCGAAACGATTGGTTATTTACAAGCACATTCCGTGGAAAATCGCCCTTAAAGGTGTCTATATATTCTATATGATTTGATAAGAAAACGTTTTTGTCCTTTTTTGCTACAATATTAAACGATGTAATTATGTTGACTACACCATAGACGTTGAAATTACTGAAGGAAATATGCAAATATTCTCGGCACAGGCCTTCATTTAGGCTAATAAATCGTGATGTTAGTAGAGTAAGTCATATCGTCTTCCCAATTTCCGTTGATATTGATATTATAATTGTTAATAGTAGACGCAATAAATTTTTACTCGTGGGAAGCTCGTGTTGGATACCTATGATAAAGAAACATATAGGTCATAGTGACTATTTTATAACCCCTAAATGTATAATTCCCCTCACATTTGCGGAAAAAATTATAAAGATATGTAAAATATATTGTATCACATGAACCAACACACCAACCATGAACCAATGAATATGTTATACCACCCAACTTACCACCCAACATATGATATGATTATCGTGACCAGAGATAAGAGTGACATAGGCTACTTCTTATCGTGGTGACACATCTTATTCCCGTGGGGAATTTCCCTTGACACACGTGAGGATAAAGTAAGTGAATCAAATTTCCTCTAAAAATAAACAACTTTCTTCTATTATAAACTATCCAAACAATTCCAAAACATACTTGAAACGATCAAATGGCACTAAAAGTTCGTTTCTTTTTGTCGAAAAGTGGGTTCACTAAATCTGTAGAGTACCCAAAACAAATGTGTTTCAGGAAAGTTTCAACCTTTTATTGTGTCGCTTGACACTCACACGTGGGTCTCAAAAGCAGTTGTTTGTGTCCAAGTTCACGTTTGAGGCAGATGTGGTTAAAGACTCTACATTATTATGTTCTGAACTACATGCTGGTTTGAATATACTCTTCGATTAGTTTTACAGGAGTGTGCCATCATAAAATATTTAACATGATAAAATATGACTTTTTTACAATATGAATAATCATGCTCTTTGGGAATATTTTAACATAATATTACTCGTTACTAGTGTGTAAAATTACTTCTTAAGGCAAATAAAAAGTAAAATCTGTTACAGCATCATTTTAGAATCCAAAAACCTTAATGATGTTGAGAATTGCTGTAATTTATGAATTTTTCTGTTAGTTATCCTTCCACAGGTAATATATATAGTTATATTACCTGTGGAAGGATAACTAAAAGGATAACTAAACTCGGAGCATGTTCGTACCAAAAAACTGTCTTACAATACGGAAATAGTTTATTTGACCAATATATTCATAGCATAATTAGACCTTGAGCCTTGAGGCCAGTCCTTTGATAATGTCTTGGATAACAATATGTTCTTGAATAACCATTTAATAAATTGGAGAAAATGTTACCTTATTTTAGATAAGATGAAGATTACGATTTGAATTCCTCATTTTATTACTTCCGATGTCAACACAATAGATTACACCAAATACACCATTCTTTAGGACGGATAAAATAAGAATTGAAATAGGACAAAAGATCTCCAATTACCATTA
>CAJQZM010040020.1:0-13095 GCA_907164665.1 Colias nastes | reverse complement strand
GATACTATGGAAATACTCATTCAATTTACTACATCCGTAAACACAGCGTGTAAGTACGTAAATATTTAATGGACAATAAAGTTTTGCAATATTTGTAAGAAAACATTGGAGCGTGCTCAAATATTTACACATACTTCACCTTCTAAATGAACACGAGTATTGTAAAACCGTGAATAAAAATGCATTATTCAGTCACTGCCAGATGTTTGAATAAACGCATAGTAGCGATAAGAAGTCGTAAAACGTAGTACTGTTATATAATTTTGAATTTTTGGAAAGTTTTACTGATGAGTGATTGTAGAAAAATGTTTTTGGAATTTTTATTTAATTGTAAGGACAGTTACATATTGATAGTTTGAAATAATCTAAATAAATCCCTCACAATAGAAACAATTTAATATATATCAAGTAAGAAATAAACCACAAATTTCCAAATATTCATTTACTACCTTCCTTTCATATGAAATAATCAAACCTCTTCAACAAAACGACACAAACAATACACCAAATCATTAGTAGCATAAATTTAATTCCTAACCAGCAAATGAAATCACAATCTAGATTGAAATCTGCAAATCCAATATAAATATCAAAATCTCGAAATAAACTAAAGCTCATTCACAAATTCGGTTCTCACATACCATAAAATCATGACTCATCAAGAAAGAATCGTAATTTTTATGAACGATATTCATAACCTGCATTAATTAAATTAGCATTGATTTTGCAATTAATTCGCGATACCGAAAGCATGCAAATGAAACGACACGTAAAAACACCATAAAATTTATTCGACCGTGAAATACATCGATCACACGCAATGTGGTGGAATTTTTAATATTTATATTTTTATAGGTTAAATTTTAACGAGCTAAATTTTGATTTCCAAAGCTTATTGAGCAGCTCTTAACTGCGGTCTTAAACATAAAAATACTTAAACACTTTCATTTATAGTAACAACAATTACTGCTTAATACTTAGATGCTTAAGACTTAGATTCATAATACTTAGATATAAAACAAGAAAAATAAAGTAGAAAAATTACCAATAGGAGTGAGCAGTACGTTTTTTTTTGCATATTGTAATCATAGAAAATAACCTTATGCCAAATATTTCAATAGTTTTTTTGTTCACAAAATTCAATTATAGGTATATTAATAGAGAAGCTATAACTTAATAATATTTTAATAATAAATGAATCAAACAGTATTTAACAGGCACTTACTATCGATATCGATAAATAAAACCCCATCACTACCAAAACAGCCGCTGTAATGCTCCTCGTATAATCTGATTTACTCAATGAACTAGAATCGAGACTTTTATTTTCGCTAAACGTCTAATAAAATATTTTATATATTACATTGCTTTAGTCGTAAAAAACTTCTTTATTTTACCACTTATTTAATATTCGTGAAAATACTCAATTCAATTTAATATTCGTTCAAATAATAAATTAACCAAATTTATTAAATCTTCTTGCTGTATAAATTATATTTTGTTAAAAATATCATAATGTTTATCTAGTAACTACATTACCTATAAGTTTTTGTTGTCTTATCTAGGATTTAAACACGGAAGAAATTGAAACTTATTTCAAAAACTTTTACAAAAAATCCTTAGATAAAAAGCCGGGTATATTTATATTTGTCTAGTTTCTTAGTTATTTGATTTCTAAAATGAATTCCACCTAATACAAGTGATTTAATTCATATTCAAAAAGAAATTAAAATTTGTAAATGTAGGCATAATTTTTCCCCTTAAATTTATTTAAAGAAATAAAATGTCTTATCAGACACATCAATATATTTGTGACCAATTACAAATGTATTCACTTTTATTTGTCCCAATTTCAGCCAGATGGCGTTTAAAAACCGGTGTTATTAAACTTAATTTAATACAAATGGAAAAATACACTTGCATCCAAACCTTTCGTTTATTTTAAAACGAATGAATAATCCACACATATTTAGATAGTATAAACTTTTAACATTACATTAAATATTTGGTGACAAAAGACTATAGCTGACCACAGATTAAATTACGACCTGTCAAAAAATTCCCGCCAATTATTTGACAGCTCCGCGTCGGCGCGCTTTTTTAATAACCTCAATTGTTACAAGTGCTTTTACATCAAACATAACATTCTTTAATTAGTGTTCTGAAGTTGCCGCGTTAGTTATTGGCCCTAAATGGCTAGAATTTGTCTCTATTTACTCACTACCGGGGTTTGATTGGTAAGTATGAATATTTGCAAGGCAGTTAATTAAAGTGATGTAAAAGTTATTTATCATTTCCTTTGATGTTTGATATCGTTCTCTATATTGCCGCCAATTAAAACAACCAACGATCGAGACTTGAGAGATAGTTTTGACAAATGATTTTGAGATTACTTAAATAAATTATTTAAAATAAATAATTTCTGAAAGTATTTTTATTTTTAGCAAACAACCTAGTTATATTTTCTAAATGAAGATCTGTAAGCAGATAATAAATAATTATTATTTATGAGTCTCAAATGTATTTTTAAACACTTAAATTGATATTATCTGTCAATCATTTAAATTCTATTTAACGAAACCTCAATGTGTTTTCTGAGAAAAGTCATTAATTTATTTATGACTTATAAATAACAATAACAGAAAAGGGTCGACCTCAAACGATCATAAATCTAATTCATAATTTGACTAACTGGGTCAAAAAGGTATCCATTATTTCCAATAATATTAATAAGAGAAGGAATTAAGGAATTAAAAAGATCTAGAAGTTTCTTTAGGCTAATGTAAAATACTGGAGTAAAATCAAGACAAGAAAACATTATTTCTGTAGGCTGTTTCAACCACAAACAACATAATTGAGTCTAGAGATGTATGATAAAATCAATGGAAATTGTGAACTCTAGGTATTTCCTACTAAAATAGATCATTTAAATAATATACTTTGAACTGAAATTTTTAACCCGAACAAGTGAACAGAGCCGCAGTATGCAACTACGAAAATATATTATTTTTTAATTGAAAAACTTTTTATTTTGCTCTAGTACACTAATAATTATTTCTTTTCAGAAAATATTGCGCCCATCTCATGATAAATATGTCTACGACGAGCACCAAAAATATATTAAATTACTAATAATAACTACGCATTTATTTTAATGTCGCCTATCGCATTCCACTTAATTTTATTCAGTAACTAGCTTACCGCCCTCGGCTTCGCCCGCTTTGTCTAAAACCTAATAAATTATATACTAAAACCTTCCTCTTGAATCACTCTATCTATTAAAAAAACCGCATCAAAATCCGTTGCGTAGTTTTAAAGATTTAAGCATACAAAGGGACATAGGGACAGAGAAAGCCACTTTGTTTTATACTATGTAGTGATGATGATAACATGAACGCGTGTTTATGCATTCTGGTACAAATTTAAATACATTAGGTTCTAGTTTAGAGAGTGATAATATTATATTCTTGTAATAATTTCTCTGATTGTGAATCGGTCATGTTTGGAATTCTTTGAATATTGGCTGCTGATAGGGTTGTCAAAAAAATATTATTTTTCAGTAGAAGCACAGAATATTTAATAGTACAGGGTAGAAATAGTTGTATTATTTTATGATGTGTCAAAAAGTAGTCCCTTATCGCAGTTCTTTTTGTATAAAAGTCTTCAAAGGTAGAGTATAATAATTGTTAACTTGTTTACAAGAGCGTTTTGAATGAATAAACAATGACAGATGGATGCAGTGTTTTATAACAATTTAATTAATGAAATAACGACATCTACTCTCTATTAAACTTATAGCAATGTTCAAGAACAAGTAAGTTTATCTTAGATGTTGAAAAAGTAACTGATTATAGAATAAAAAAAAAAGACGTGTGGCACTCGGGGACTGCATGCCGCGGTAAAGCTATTGCATAGCATGCCTTCAAGCCACACCTCCGTGCCCGTCGGAGTGGGGAGCGTGAGGTTTTTTCGTTACGGAATTTCTCGATTCGGTCCCCGCGCTCAAGGCCCGCGATAGAAGCTATGCAATAGCTTAAAAATAATAATGATTTCTGCGTCGACAACCCTGAACAAAGGGCTGGTAGTCAAATGCCTTAATTAAGTAAAACATATAATATGGGTCAACGTGATTTGTGAACAGATAGCATTAATACCCGGCTATTATATTTATCAATAAATATAAATCCACATGTGAAGTTAAACAACGGATTTCGATATAAAACCAGTTTCTGAACGTGTAATGAATGAAATCTAATTTAAGCGCTTATATTGAAACACAGCAAAGATCTCGACTTGGTCCACGTTAGTTTTAATATTGACTGATAATTCTAGTACTGTGGGGCAACCCTAATTTTTACCATTTTCCAAGCAAAGCAGCCAAAATCATCAGTTCATTGCATGTGCACAAATAAAGTTGAAGATTTTCCTTCGTAAGTATTTTAGTCAATACAAATTTCTAATTGGTTTAATTTGAAACAATTATATTTTACAGGATGCGACTCTGAATTTAATTTTCACCTTCACCTTTCTATTTCAAGTCAATTTACAACCACCAACATTATAAAAAAACAAAAAGAATTGTGCAATTCATATTTTCCTGGACATCGCCAATGCTAGCAAAAAAGGACAAAGAAAAACCATATGCAGATGAGCATATTGTAATCAAATTTTGCATATAAACGAAATTATTGTAAACATCTTCCCATTGAAATGTCCTCAAAAAGACATCTCAATATGGTCTCCTAGATCGCTTTTAACATGGCGACGTTTGGCCTTACATTGTTAATCTTAAATACATATATTTTAATCACCTTTTACATATTTTAATTCTGGTTAACATCTCAATAACTTACGCTAAGAGAGACAAATGAATAGTGCTTATGCTGTCGAAAGTAGGAGGAATTTAACATTATTTAGAAATTATTTTTACATATCGAACACAGCAGCTAAGAAAACACCAAATCCTATCCTACTAATATTATAAATGCGAATGTTTGTGAGGATGTGTATGTGTGTGTTTGTTACTCTTTCACGCAAATACTACTGAACCGATTACAATGAAATTTAGCACAAATATAGAAGGTAACTTGGATTAACACATAGGATAGGTTTTATCCCTAAAATCCCACGGAAACTATGCGGGTTGCAGGTAACTTAGAAAACGCGGGCGAAGCCGCGGGCGTAAAGCTAGTAAAGTAATAAAGAAGCCATACTGACAAAGATCAAAACAATATAAATACAGGGAAAAGTACTGAACATTCTTTCTCTACGTAATTACAAATTTCAAACACTTCTATACGAAAACCATTCGAAATTATGCAAGTACAAATCCCGTTCTACATTATCATTACATTATCGAATATGCCAATGAATTAAACAGCAAGGGGTCAGATAATGGTCGATATCGAGTAGTTTCATAATAGGTCCCTAGTATCAGAATATTACGGAAAAAACTGATTCAATGGTCATACTGATAAAAATAATTAAAGATAAGGTGGTTATCGAGGGAACGGGTCTCTTTTATAATCGAGATCTGTAAGAATTTAAATAGTGACCGTTTGCCCTTTAGTGTTGCTATCTATAAAAACGTATTAACTACTTTTCAAATATGCTGAACCTGTATGGAAGAGTGTCTAATAATGATTTGAGTGCATTCTTATGTCTAATTTGTATGTAAATATAGATTATAAAACATTTAGTTCACGAATCGACATAAACGCATTGGAAGATGATTAGAAATTAACATCTATATAAAATCTATCTTTAAATTATACAGATAATAAATTGTTCATTGTGTATCTGTTATGGATGATAATAAAAACCGATTTTAAGCTCGTTTGGAAAGCTATGCTTTAAAATACGTAAAAATACCAACGGGTAAGGAACGAGCTAATTTTAAATACTTTGACTTACAAATTAACTACAAGCGTAATCTACCCTCTGATTATCGAAGGTATTTTATTAAGATTTCAAAAAATGGTTTCCCAATAGCTTTCAAATAGGTCTAAAGCCGTTACGTCACGGCTAGTTGGCAAATCGTCACACACCTATTTTAGTCGCCGCGCTGTACACAGAAATATACACATCAATGCTGTCACGTGCGAACTATGCTTTAGCATTGACGGCTTCCACTATAACCAATTGTTGAACTATTACTAGGATCTTTGATGTTTCAAGAACACGTTTTGGTTTCATTTTTCAACGTATAATCATTGGCGTGACGTCTTAAAGCAGTACTTATTCCAGGATGGCAAAGACAGAGCTATATAGGTCGTCTAGCGCCATCACTTTCTCACACTGGAATCAGTACTGCTTTAAAACTTCACGGTAATCCTGGCCATATTTGTCCGTTCAGCGACACTGCTCCTACACAGATTTGCCCATAATCCACCATGCTGGCCAAGTGTAGATTGGCAGATGTCACATGTCAACGAACTTTTGATTCAGGGACATGCTAGTTTCTTCACAATGTTTTCTTTCACCAATTGGAGCTATGATGTAGATAATTTTAAGAAAAAATCATGCATTTCTGAAATTCGTAGGCCTGAACTACAAAACATTCCATCTTATTCATTTAGTATTTGTGATATTTATATCTCTATTCCAAGTAAAAACCATTATAGTTTTAGTGTTTTGAAGTGTTGCTTACACGCTTGAAGTATTTCTGTATCGAAAACGTGTTTTTTATTACATGTTTTCTCATACATTAGCAAAACTTATAGTTTAAAATATATTTTGTTTAGTCTATAAAATTGCTTCACAGATAAAACAGCGCAATAGCGCGCAAACTTCTAAATATTGCATAAAAATATAATCTGTGTAGATATATGCTTGTCTTTTTATTTAAAAGAAATTAAAAAATGTCATTATAAAACCCTAGATCCAATTAGAAGAGGACTAACATTTTGTTCTCTACAATTAAGATAACGCACATTATTTATGTATTTTTTATTCAAATGTAAATAACGATTTATACGACATATTCAAAAAACCAATAGCACGATGATTCAAATCACAAAATGTCTGCCAGTCGTCTATTAAAAGCAATTCCTTCATTCACGTAACTGTGGGTCAACATACGCTTCAAGTTTTTTCTATTTGGCAACAATCTGTACACGTGGTAGCACAGATAATAAATATTTCTCTATATTTTTTAATCTGTAGCCATTAGTCAACTCGATTATAGATACAACAATTAATTATATCAACGGACATTTGTATCATCGCAAAATTTTGTATTTTCCTTTCTATAAAGCACGTTTCCAATGTATACTTTGTTTTATTCATATGCCTTATGAATTTATGCTTCATATTTTATATATCTTGCCAGTATAATCTGTGCAACATTCTTGGAAAAATAAAAAAAGTAGATAATAATCTATGTTGTAGATCAGCCTTTCACAATCTTTTCCAAAGGCGGATCCATGGTGGTGGCGATAGGCCACCTTACCATGATCCGCGGACCTCTAGCGCCACCTTATCATGATCCGCGGACCCCCAAAAAAACATATTCGCCTATGTGATATTATTTTAAAAAATGATTTATTTCTTGCAGTGTTTTTATATGAAATAGCTTAGCCACCCATCACTTGACAGATTATTCCATCTTAAAACTGAAAAATACAAAGTCCGGTTGTCAGAATAGTCTGGTCACTAAGGCTTTCGTAATTTTCTTGATTTGTCTGCGGACCCCTCGGGATATGCTCGCGGACCCCTAGGGGTCCGCGGACCCCAGGTTGGGAAACGCTGTTGTAGATAAGTGAAAGAAATGAGAGTAAATAACATTATAAAAATTCCTTTAAAAAAAAGTATTAATTAATTAGCCAAGAATTAGCTATAAAAGACTTGAATACTTAAAAAAATATTTTTATGATATTTGTAAAGAAACTCGGTAAATCTTCTAATACGAAACGAACAGAAAAAAAACATCCATTCTAATATAAATACTACTAACCAACATAAAATGAGTGACATGAAAATGGTTTTTAGTTTATAACCTCAAAGCCACATAGGTTCTAACCTTTCCATATAGTGATAATATTAAGCTTGGATCTCGTATAACATTTGACAAGTATTTTCAATAATCTTAGTAGAGTAGAGTGGATTTAGCTCTCTCTTATTTATTTTAAAAAACTTTGCTCTAGTAGAGTAGAGCATAATTTGCTTCTATTTCAATTAGGTTTCATGTATTGATTTTATTTACTTGCAAGTTAAATATTATATAGCTTTTTCTAAGATAATTTATAGTTAATATTTGTTTGTAATGTATCAATTAATATATTTTTCTTAGCAATTCTTTCTCTGATATATTATTAACGGACTTAGATATTCTTTCACCAATATAAAGACACATTTTTCCTATAAATCTGCCCTAGAACTTAATATGCTTGTATTCCATATTTTACAGTTTTATAACTGATTTGAATACAATCAAAATATCTTATTCATAACTCAGACATAAAACTAGGCGTAACCTATTATAAAACGTAATTTTTCCTTGTATTTTATAAAAGAAAAAAATACTGACGTATATCATTTAGATATTAGAACGATGATTCTTTTTGTATGATTATTAATTTATAAACGGATATTAACTATAAACTATATTTGTGATCTGTTATGGATAATTGTTTTTTTTTAATCTTATACGAATTGTACCTAAAGTTTAATTGGTGTTTTTTTCCTTGCAGTTGTGAAATTTAAAGTAGTTATTATATATGTATTAATACTTTTTGAAAAGCGATTTAAAGATTGTTATGATTATTTTTATCAATTTGTAGAGCTGCTTAATAAATATAATTTTCATATATGCTAATTTTTCATGTATATAGAGCTCAATGGTTATCTTAACTTGATAAATGACCTTGTATATTATTCAATCTTTTATCTAATAAACGTCGTTTAAATCAAAACAGACACACTACAACATGTAGGTAAAGGCAAATATATCCATCTATGAAAAATACTCACTTTTTAATATAAGATAAGAAACTAGGTTAGCAGGTCATTTGCGTGACTTAAAAATGGCGTATCCTAGATTATAGGCTATAAGTATTTAGCATACACAAATACAAGTTCGATATTAATTCCAGAATTCCCATTAAAATATAGTATTTAGACTGTGTATGTTTGTTTGCCTATTTTTATATGACACATAGATACTCATATATCTATGAAAATTACTGAAAACTGAAAGAACAAAATTAAAACCTAGAAAGCTATAATACTTTTATAATAATAAGCGTTACATAGAATTAAAATTCGTTAAGAAAATAACGTTTTATGTGAGATAATAATATGTAGTATTCTCAATAAAATTTTATGTAATCCACATGCAAACTAAACTATAAATAATGTTGAAACTGCGTGTATTACTTGTAAAATTTATTTTACAATTTTATAAAGTACCTCATGTTTAAATGTTTACATCTTGTAACATCATAATAACAATTTACATTATATGTAAGTAGCTTTCCACCCGCGGCTTCGCCCGCATTTTCAAAGAAAAACCCATAGTTCCCGTTCCCGTGGGATTTCCGGGAAAAACCTATCCTATGTGTTAATCCAAGTAACCCTCTAAATGTGTGCTAAATTTCATTGCAATCGGTTTAGTAGGTAAAACTATACAAACGAATAACACTGAAAAATAATTTTATTCAATTTAATTTATTAATTTAATTTAACTTCAATCAGTGAAAACATTTTCAAAATCAGTTCAATAACTTTTTAGAGACAAACATAAAATGTTTTATGTAACGCATAGATTTTACACTCAATCCTAAGTTAGTATAGACAAGCCTATTACGTCACAAAATTTAACATACCGTTTCGTCAAGTACCGTAACAATTTTAAGCCTATGTTAATAAATTGTACACGTTTATTTTCATGTAAAATAGCCTTTTATTTGAAGCTGTTTGACCTTAAAAGTTATTGTAGATTACATATAACATCGGCGTTGGAAGCGCTTTAGTTTTAAACGATTTTAAAAATATTTTGAGCAGTTAATTGTCTCAATGACTGGAAAAATTGTAAACATATATTTTGTAACTGAATAGTTATACATTTTTGATTTTTTAAGTTAAATTCTTGTACATATTAAAAAGTGAAGACTACCTATATTTTCTTCCTTCAGTCTATATTTACGTCAAAAAGAAATTAGAACTTTGTTTCTTTCTCGCTTAGGTTAAAAATATTTGTGTGATAGAGATAGAGATCATCGATTAGATCAATGAATGTCCAATCAAATTTAATATAAAAATAGTAAAGCTTAAATAACAGGAGCTTAGACTAGTTGTATGTTGACATTTAAAACCGCAAAATTGTTTCTCAATATGACTCTAGATGAATTTAAAATCTTTTCAACCGACTTATCAATAAGCACCTTCCACAGGGATTTGTCTATTTTACTTCCATGTACACATTTACGGCCATCAGTTTATTCATAATATTATTTTCTTTAATATGGTACTTAAATACAATACCTCAAAAAATACAAAACAAAGTTGGTCGAATAAAACAATTCGTGGGGTTATATGATTATAGCACACAAATCAAATATAAACTGTTTTGAACCATATTAGTATTGATATGTTATTAATAATCTTTTTTTTCAGATTGCTGTGGATTCATCGTATCGGAGTAGAACAATGATAGAATAGGAAATGATCACTTGAAGAACCTTTTTTTCTAGAATCTCATGTGGTTGGTTATTCTCAATCCAGTTTATGATCGACGTTCGTTCAGAAACCATTGTCAATTTTACAAATTCATTTTAATGTTTGTTAAAAATAAAATTGATTCTACATATTGTTTACTTTATTATTTCTATCCAATCATCGTTATTATCAGATTTTTTTGTGTAATAAACATATGATAAACAATAATAATTTATGACAAGTAGAAGTACGTAATAGTTACATATTTGATGTTATAAAAATACATAATATTTAAACAAGATTATTGTGTATTGTGCGTATTAGATAACAACCTTTTCTACATATATTATACTGAATATATATATACACAAAATATATATAAACATCGGTAGAACATATTATGTTCTGTGGGTAGAACTATACACAACAAACACATTGACTTAAGGTTTTTTTATACAGGCATTTATAATATAAGTAGTAATAACATAAATATATTTTAAAGTTCATGAATAAAGAAATAACGATATGAAATATTTAGTTTTTTTTTTCCCTATATACACTACACCTATAAAATTTGTATAATAGGGTAAATATGGTGATAATATGTGAAATGTTATTTATTTATGCCTAAAATTGTAACCTGTTTAAAATAAATATTTTAATTCGTTCTTAAAATCATATCTCTTTGAAATCCCTCGATTAATAACTAAAATATTTTTTTCTCAATACAAATATTTGGTATATAAAAATTTGTTTAAAACCACGTTTCATTTTAGGCCTATTATTGTTTTTCGTATGTAAAAACTATAAAACAAAATAGTTTCCCTCTATCAGTCTGTCTGTTTGTCCCTTTGCGTACCTACTTAGATCTTTAAAACTACGCTAGATTTCTAATTAAAAAATGTATAGGGTACCTAGTTCTCGAGGAATATTTGCTTCTATAATTAGTAAGTTTTAAACAAAGCGGACGAAAAGCTAGTTATACATTAAAATCTAGCTTGCAAAGAGATAAAACGCACATGTACTACTTTAGGTCACTTACCACGTGTGGACTAAATATATAATACATGTATAATGGAAAGTTTGACTGAACGAAGGTTGTTGCAATTCTAATCATACATTAACTAGTCGATACATACTAATATTATAAAGCTGAAGAGTTTGTTTGTTTGAACGCGCTAATCTCGGGAATTACTGGTCCGATTTGAAAAATTCTTTCGGTGTTAGATAGCCCATTTATCGAGGAAGGCTATAGGCTATATAACATCACGCTAAGACCAACAGGAGCGGAGCAATGCGGGTGAAACCGCGCGGCACAGCTAGTTCAGAATAAACATTGTATTGATACGAAAACAAGGTAATATATAGTAGTGAAGAAAATAATGCCATATGGATCGTACATAATTCTTTAGAATAAAAATCGCTAAATATGTTGGTAAGCGCAACACTCGAGAACGGCTGAACCGATTTCGTTAATTTTTTTTTTTATTCCTTGAAGCTTGAAGTTCGAGGATGGTTCTTATGGAGAGTATGTAAACATGTACAACGGGCGAAGCCGGGGCGGACCGCTAGTTATTCTATAAAACTCAAACGTAAAAATAACGAAGCAATATAGGATAAATAGATCTCTTAAAAGTTAAAAAAAAATTACAAAAACATTTACTTGTTTTAAATGAAGTTCTTACATTAGTCTCATAATTTTAGGTATTCCAGTAAATATAACACGTTTAAAATCCTTTAAATTAATTTCCAAACGTTTATCATTAACTGTGTACTAACTGTCCAAGATAACAAACAAACTTGAAATCTTATCAACTGATTAGAAAAAATACACATTGTTCTAACTATGAGATAATACTGAGGGACAGATTTTGTAACACTAATACTAATATTATGAATTATTTATTTATGGCTTATGTAAGGTATATTATAATTGTAAGGTAAGTCCCGTAGTTCTTTATAAATATGTTAACTAAATTTCAAATCTGTTTCATTGATCGATATTCTTTACGATAGTATCTTTCTGTCCTGTCCATTAACTCTACTACTATCATACATACAAAAAAGCGTTTGTGCTGAACACACGTGTCAGAAATGAAATTTCCGTGGCAATCTACAAAGATACCAAAATAGTCGCCTTACTCCATGACGTGACAGGATTGCCATGACCCTGAAATTTTACTCTCAACGCGCCAAGAAGTTTCACTTCAAAAAATATATTTTCCTCTTTATAATAATCTTAGATAAACAGCACATTGAAATAAAGTTAGTAACAGCACACATTACCAAACCAACTTGTAAAGCAACCTGACTACATTCTGACTACCCTTGAAATCGAACGCACTGCAAAGTCAAATGCACTATTTCATTTAGCCGGACTACTGGGTGTGGTTCTATTGAACGCGATTTTAAAAGGATAGATTTATAACCATAAAAAAA
>CAJQZM010040018.1:0-16148 GCA_907164665.1 Colias nastes | reverse complement strand
TTATTGTTTATGTAATATATATATGACCGCAGGCCCCAGGAGGTTAATAACAGACTATCAGTCTCTATATAGTGAAACCTGCTGATTTTTAATTGCAATATTTTAACGAAAATAAACTAAATAATATTAAATTAGGAATCTCAATACTAATGAACTCAATCAACGGAAATTATTTCAACTACTCCGAGAAGTGAAATACCAATCTAATAAGGAATTTGGAGACTCCAGGGTCGTATACGAAAATAGAAAACAGATATTAATTTATATATTAATTTAGTTGTGCTGAAATTTGATCACGCGTAGTATAAATACATAAGAGAAAGTGCTAAATTAAGAAATCGTGTGCTACGAAATCGTTTATTCATTTGTATATTTTAAAGATTGACTAGTAATTATCTCGAAATTAATATGTAACAGTAAGCGATAAGTTAAACCCATTATTTTAACCTTTATATATACGCAGTAAGAACAAAAGAATGATTGTATTTTCTAGTGTTAGATTTGGTGCGAATATTATACATTTAGAAATTAAAGATTTTTAACGGATTTTAAACGCGATTTATTCATTATATTATTTTCCTGCCCGTGTTATTGTCTGCCCGTGACCACGCTCGCTGTAAAGTGTTCGAAACGTAGGGAAAATAATATAATGAATAAATCGCGTTTAAAATCCGTTAAAAATCTTTAATTTCTAAAAGAATGATCACCAAACCAGTCTATACCTATAGACTTAGGTACAAGAGCACACAAAGGTTTTTGACTCCATACCTCTTATTCGAGTGTTATGAAGCGTACAAGTTAAATTGTTTGAATCGTATAACCCATTTGTAACAAGCCTCAGGGCTGGATTTAAGCTGGAGCATTAATAAAATTAAGCGAAAGTGTGTCCTGATCTTTAAAGCTAATGCAGCGTGGTTTAGTTTTATTGTTGTGCACGACTTTTAATGCAAGAGTGCTCTACGATCCAAAAATTGTTTTACCTTGTTTCTTTATGCATTTATAATATGTTCCTAGTTATAAATCTTACATGTTTCAGTATTTTTAGATACCTTATTTTCTAAGCTATCTAAAAAACAGCATTAGGATTAAAATTTTATAGAATTTATCACTTTTGCCGCAGTAGTTTTGAATGGTACTTAGCATTTAAGAAGCAATGGACTCAGAGTTACCAACCACATTGCAGACAGCCAGACGAAGATAAAAAGGTAAAGTGTAGCTTAGTATACAATAACCTAAGTTCGTCTCTGCGATTGCATTCAATAAAATAAATTCATCGGATTCCGATCCAGTTCTCTTTTAGTTCATCTGCACTCGTTTTAATGGCTCGTTTAGTATCGAGTGCCTATATTGACTAAAAATGGATTGAATATCATTTGCCGTATTGTATGGGGATTTCGTTTGTTATTGTGTTGCTATTCAATTGATAAGTATTGTTGTGTGACAAATTGACGACAATTATGCTAGAGACCTTTTGAAAGTGTATCATAAGTTGTTGTTGTAATATCCGGATTTTGTTGACAATTTGCATACTGTAATAACGTATTAACATTCAACATAGAAAAGCAACTATTGTTATTTATAAAAATAAATAAATAAAGAAAAAACAGCGCTGCATATTCAAGAAAATATTTTGTAATAATGGATAAAGTAAGACAGCGATCTAACTGACTATTATTATATTTTATTATTTTCATTAAAAACTGGTGATATTTACGAGAAAGAGGTGAGTATGATAGATGTCATACTACATGTATCATACTCACCTCTTTCTCGTACCTCAGTACCTAATATCAGCTAATATCATAATATTAGCTGATATTAGGTACTGAATTCAGCACCTAATATCAGCATCTAATTAGATGTTTTATGAGTAGGGACGATACCAACGATGACTATGACCAATACTATGACTGAATAAAGGGAAACGTAAAGTAAAAGCTACACGTAGATTTATGGAAGAAGATGAACTACTGAATTTGAAAAAGTAACCATTAGTCTTTTATCTGATCGATTTATCGGTCTTTCATATAAACTACACCGTTCCGTTTTATATTTTCTTTTACAAACTTTTCCGCTCGGTCGGGGACACAGCCATTTGTTTTCACCCGCATTATTTCATTTAAATAACTGTACGTAATCCTCATACCTCGAAGGCACGTCACAAAAGCATGTTTAACGATATAAAGTGTCATTTGAATCAGATAAACAAAACGAACCCTTTTCCATCGAGAGAGCATTTACAAGGAAAATAGACCGCCATTTTGAAATCGAGCTCGGATATGCGCTATTTGACAGGTCGGTTAAAAATATCCGATAATTTGATATTTTGTTTTTTTATGGCATACAAATGCGTTATAAATATATTTTTTCTAGAATATAAAGAGTAGATAAAAATCCTAGTCTCGTGATCGATTTTTTTCTATTCTTTAAAAATTTATATTTGTAATATCCTATTATGCTTGGATTTTTGGTTTTGTATTAATTATTGCACTATGGATTCAATTTATATTGAATAATATGTATTCATGGAAATCCATTTAAATATAAAATAAGTAGAGCAAAATATAAACTAATTTCACGGAATAGTTTCTGGATTTTGTGAACCTAATAATATTTGGTAGTATGTGGGAATAAACATATTAGTTGACGGAACAAATAATTTAATTTCACAAAAATATTTATACTTATTCTATAAAATACCTACATTAGTTTGTTGAACTGATTGAAACATAATATAACATATGAAAATCTGCTGAAATTTGATAAATAGTAAGAGTTTATAAAATTTAAAAACACCGAATAACATTGTAATTTAACCTAATATCCAAAACTGATATAATATCTAAGGATAAATCCTACTTAGTAGCGCATCATCTAGACTCTAGAATAGTGCGCATACAAGTTGCTACCTATTTATTTGATAGACTTGTAAAATAAATAAAATAAATTAATACATATCACCCTTATTACCATCACATGTAAACGTAGACCTACATTAACTGTGACTTACATACGGTGGAAATAGGACACCGCTTTGTCAAACGCACTCCTAAACCCTCGTGGTGTGTGTAAAATGTTTTGCAGCGTATTCCCAACAGTGTTTTTTATAAATGTGTGATTTATACTATATGCAACTATGATAATGCATGTTGTTGATAAGCCCGATGAAATGTCATCATTATTTAAAGTGAATCCTGTAATCGTCTATACTCTACAATATTAAATGATTTTTTATGTTTAACAAATCTATTTGCATTCTTATTTCATACAAACGATGCTGTGACAGACGAACAAATTTTCGTAAAAAGTCTGTAACTGTGTAGACCCAAAACCATATCATAAAATCGTTCCTACCTAATTGAAACAAAGAAAGACAAACAAACAAACTTACTTCGGTATTGTTACCATTCTTAATAAGGATATTCATAATTACCATTCCAGCCCATCGACTGTATTCCACAGATAAACAAAATCACAGACACCATTTTTTACCCCGACAACTGAACAATCAAATTATATGAGGTAATTTTAAATAAACGCGCAAACGACATTTGCGGCGGAAAAGAGAAGATTTACGTTGATTGGTGGAATACATTTATTTTTTCAATAACAATTTTATAAATAAATTATCGTACGGATTACCTTTGTATTGCAGTGGGTTGAATTCGCTATGAGTTTATGAAATTATTATTGTGGATGTTAAAGTGGTTTTTTTATTATTAACTAGCTGTGCGCCCGCGGCTTCGCTCTCTTTGTTTATAACTTACTACATGTAAGATATCCTGTTCTAAAAGCTTATAGAACAGTTGTTTATTATCAAAATTAGTTTAAATAAGCACTCACAATACGCTTAGCCTGAAATCAGACTCGTTCTAGTCACATGAAATAGTAATATTCTTTCAATAAGCTATTAATGAGCCAATCTATTCATATCTACAAGAAACGCCTGCACTTTACGACCAAAAGACAACCTGACTTCCATACAGAGCGGAGTAGATTCAAATTTATGAGTAAAGTTTATATTTGCGCACCCTCCATATAACGGTTGCCATGGTAACCCATCTTATTTTATGATGGAACTGTTTTGATCAGAAATACGATGGTACAAGTGACGTCATGGAAAAGATAGAACGTATTGGTTCCATGCATGTTCTGTTCTATGCTTTTTTTGTAAGTCAAATACTCCAAATACCATGTTAATTTGTTAAGAATATAGTTGATTTTAATACATACTAGTTGAAGTAACACGTATTGCCGTTGGACTACCAACTAAATGAGTATGCTTTTATACAAGTGCAATAACACTATAATGTTTACTAAGGAAATATGTAATAATAAGCCATATCATAAACATTAAAAGCCAGTATACAAATTCGGTTGAAGAGGTAAAAATACACTTTCAACATGGCACCGTGAACTTCAATCGGCGATCATTAAATTCGTCTTCAATTACGTCGTTTTGGTAACCCCTTATTATTGTCAGTATATTCAAAGATTTTTTAGGTTAATTTTAAAACAATTTCTCTACCACAAAGAGTTCAAAAGAGTTTTTATTCAGCCCGCGTCTCCAAATCGAATTTCTTGAAAGGCGGCGGGGAACGGAAAAACTAACAAAAATATTTTCATTCCATTTACGATCTTATAGAGGTGGCGCGGTGGAAATGGGCCAGTTTCTACTTGAACATGACGTTTTATGATACGATTGGAACATAGCTGTGGAAAATCCAATAAATTACTTCTATTAACATCATATGGACCGAGTTTCTCATACACAATCATTACAATGTATTTGTCTAGAATTAATATCACCAGCTCCTGTACCATGATGTCTTAAAGCAGTATTATTTCCAGTGAGGAAAAATGACAGCGCTCTATATGTCGTCTTACGCCATCTCTTTCCCACAATAATATATACCTACTTAATATTAAAAAGCAGAAGAGTTTGTTTGTTTGAACGCGCTAATATCTATAACTACTGGTCCAATTTGAAAAATTATTTCGGTGTTAGATAGCCCATTTATCGAGGAAGGCTATATGCTATATAACGTTACGCTAAGACCAACAGGAGCGGAGCCACGCGGGTGAGACCGCGAAGCGCAACTAGTAAATATATATATATATAACTGGCAATAATACTTCTATAAGACATTGTGATCACTCTGCATCTGTATGCTGAGACTTATTTTATTTTAATTGAAGTTACTGCCTTTTTTGACTTCCTCGTGGTAACAATTTGTAGTACAAACTGATGTTTCGAAGTGCGTTGTTAGAAGTTTCATTAAATTAATGTTCAAACTTCACTTAACGGTATCACTATGTACCTCTATACGCTAATATTGTAAGATTACCTAATCACTCTTCATTTGGAATGGCAGTAAATCTATAACTTATTAACATGAGTGTCTTACCTCATGCGGCAGTTTATCCTTAAGCATGTGTTTGCTTTATTTCATAATATGACACGGATAGGAGACGGGATATTTTATGGCGTTTTATAAAAATAGACAGAGGGGTTAACAATCTGTTAGAAAACAGTAAGTAGTGTTCAAATATGATAGAGCTATAAGGCTATAGGTCGCCTAGCGTCAATACATTTCTATACTGGAATAAATACTGCTTTAAGACGTCATAATAACCCAGGGCTTGTAATATATTAATATCGATTTATTGAAGAAATACTATAAACAATCTATCTGAGTTTGCAGTCATAATAAAAGCTTATTAAAGTATTACAATTTACAAATATTGAGTAAACATTATGGTTTTAAGACGATACACAAAAAAAAATCCACTGCTTGGTGGGCGGAGTCTAATAGCTCGCTATCGCGAACGCGGGTGTGCGCGAAGTCATTCTTGCAAACTCGCCGCGCTGCCGCTGGCCGACTCGGGACAAACATGTATGGAGTCGTCATACAGTTATAATATTGTTATACATATATTTAATTGTTGATTTATTGGTTTTATTTTCTTGCTTATAAACAAATAATCTTCTTTTTAACAACTACTTAGACATTATTAATAATTATTATTATTTCGTAATGTTTACTTTATTACAAAATAATACAGGTTATAAATAATCTTTAAAATAACAAAAAATATTGTTAATCTGAAAAAATGAAATGGTACTCAATAACGCGGACTACTGAATTGATTTAGATAGAATTTGATGCTGACGTAGATATTACATCATGCCCAGAAATGAAAGGTACTATTTCTGAAAGAAGTTATAAACCCTAATTCTTCTCAGTCAAAGTCAAGAGTGGAAGATATCACTAATACAGTAAAACTGATGCGAAACTTTGGATGTTAATTTGTATATTTTTTTATTAGTTGTTACTTAATCACGTCAAGACTACATTACCAATTTTGATAAAATATAGCTAATTGCCTGGATTTACACATAGGATACTTTTTATCCGAACTGAACACTTCTGTGGGATAAAACAGGATTCACGATATAACCTAATTCCACGCGGGCAAAGCCGCGGTCGGAATGATATTTTTTTAAATAAAAAAATTGTTTTAAAAAAAACACAAAATATATGGACGCATGTATTTATTTTTTGCACTCTATTATAATTGTAATTATTCATTACAAATAATCAAAATAAAATAGCCAGAACAAAGTTAGGCCCTGGTAGGGTAGGTAGGCAGGTACAGCAATGTGAGACGAACACTGGCTTATTTATACCAATAATAATGTATTATAAACATTAAATTAAGTTTACTTTCTAACAATAAAAATACATAATATTAGCTAATGTGAAAACGAATCAACCAATCATCCCACAACAATGAAATGTGCACACAAATATTCATCCAAATCGGTTCATGTGATTAGGAGGAGTGACTGCAGCGCCATCTTCCGGGCCCAATTGTGTTTCCAGATCACCCAGGAACTCAATTTAATATACTTACACAAAATTTTTCGAAATGAAAACTCACATTACTATGTAAATATGAATATAAACCTGTTTTAGTACTAAGCAATTTCCCGCACAGGTGTAGTAAGTATAAATGAAATAAATATCAACATCAAATTCTTTATACAACATACTTATCTACCACCTACTAAGAAATGTAATTCTTGAAATTTTTTCGTATTTTTTTTAAATATAATACTACTCCAATGAGCTCCTGTTCCATATTACGTCCACCATACTTCCACTAAGTTCACCATGATTTTTTATTTCTTTGCACTTTGTTGCTTTTTGCTAAAAATGGAATCATGCGATAAAACCAGTAGAGCGTTGATAACATACATTTTTGACTGAATAAAGGTACTTACGAAGGAGTGGGTTCACATTGTGAACAATCAGTGGGTTTATTTTCCTTCTGGATTCCGGATTTCTGAAAAGATTATCTATGCTATAAATGAAAAAATCTTACACATTCGTTATGTACTTAAAACAGGGGTACATATCAAACATCGTCTATAATACAATTATCATCAAATTTAAAATAAAACCAACTTACTTCATTAATTTGTTCCAATTGTAAGCATTCTTTTTCCTCCAACCTTTATGTTTCTTCTTCTTATTTTCTTTATTGTCCCCATTTGTCTCATTTTGTCTTATCGTGTTGTCACCCTTTTTTACGTTTGCGCGAGCGACACAAGTTCCCCGTGTGACGGCCGTAGCGGGAATGACTCGTGCAGCGATCGGGGTAGGAAGGTACAGGGCGGCTCTCGCTATATTGGCTGGTCGCGCGCTAATTTCAAGTATTTCTTGTTTATTTCAAAACCATCGCATATTTCAAAATTCTAACTCGGTAGACGTATAGGTTGTATATTTTATAGTTAATATCCAAAAAGTCGTAACTTTACGTTTGTTATTTTGAAGATGCCAGAGATTAAAAAAAAATAACAATGAGAACTTTGTATTTTTTTTCTATCGAGAAAATATCATGGAATCATGTTTCTAAAACGGTAGACGTATTGTGTTACTATTGAACTTTCTTGTCAAGAATTTTCATCACGACAACTTTAATAATATAAAAATTACGAAGGTTTAAAAAGGGCCGTAAATGTTAGAAAAATTAATTCATCACCTTAAGCGGAGTATAACAAAGCTGTCAAAGGTTTTAGGGTTGTCACTACATAAAGAATGGCATACATAAGTTATTACTATGCAATCAGTATCAAGCTGATAAAACCTCATAAATATTCAACATAATATCTCCCCTGGTTAATTAAGGCAACGTAGAGAAATATTTAGTCGCCTTTGATTAAGTTTACGAATAGTGTAGCGGGATTTTGGATTAAGCGATATTAATTTATGATTTGTTTGTTTTGTGAGATTCGTAATGAACAAGGGCTGTGTTTGCTTCGGGTGATGTAGAATTTCAGGATTGTGTTTTGAAAATAATGCATAATTTTAATAGAAATTGCCATCCCTTATTATTTATGGTCCAGCCTTGTGCAGATATTAAGTCAACTCAGCATTTTATAAACTTTTCGTAGGTACTTGTAATTGCGTTGAAGTTAAAATGGTACCTTTGCGGACAGCTCTTTTTGTAAAAAAAGTAATAGCACCCATAAATGATAGTTTAAACTTGAAATAATACATTTTACTTTATTAGATACGTATTCAATTTTGTTGAATGTGCCATCCTTGTAGTATATAATAATGTTGGTCAACCCTTTTTGAAACGACAAAATATCCTCGTAACCTCTACATTAGTTTTACGCTAATGTGTTTACGGCCTTTTTAATATCGCAATATTATATGAAAACAAGCAAATAATTTTTACGAATATGTGAAGTATGGTTTTACGATACCCATACAAATGGCGCGGAAGGTGTTTCCTTACGACCCCCTTCATGGCGATAACTTATTTTATTGTTTCGGAATTTCGATAAACAAACATAAAATACTGGATTTTATCGTTAAAGGCGTGACTTTAGAGAATCTATGGAATGCGTTAATCTTGACGACTGTTAAAGTGTGGTTGACTGGCTTTATTTGTGTGATAGATGTCAAATAATACCGTTAGTGGTTTAGAAATTGAATATAGGTGTTATGTTTGCATTTTTATCATTATTTTGATAAAACGGCTGCGCTATTTATTCTTGCTAGACTACCTACTCCAATAGTATAATGAGTGAGTAAGGTAAGGAACAGGCTAAAAGTGGATTGTCGTGTCCCCTTAAGGTGCATAGGGCATTTCACTTGTGTTTGATTGGTCTATACACTGCAAGAACTATAAGATGGTTCTTGTATTCCTGCAGGACATTATATAAAGAACCTATCGAAGTTCAGCATTGTAATAATAATTATCATGACGTAAACTTATTGATAAACTGCTCTGATGCTTCTACTGCATACTCACTGAGTTCGCCTAATCCTATATTTTATTAGAGACGGTGCTCTACCAACAATATATTTGTATTGAATAAGATTACTTGTTTAATGAATCGACTATTTGCATCACCCAACACTGAACTAAGCTAGATACAGAAGCTACAAAGTCGCGTATCTCCAGTAATACAAAGTACAAACCGAATTGCCTCCGCTATTGATTCTGGAACAACCTCCAATTTTCTTATTCTCACGGCGGAATTTCACACTCCACTTATACAGTAGCAGAAAAATAGGTAAGGTGAGTGGCGTTTACTGCAAGTGCTGGAAACTGAATGCCAACTTCGTGCCAACGTGTCGTTTTATTGCAATTTTACAGTTCTGTAAAGTACAGCTATTATTGTAATATATTCGATAATAGTGTTCGATAGATCGAGTCTTTGTTTTCCAACTTTACAGTTTTACACAAATCACGATTCAAAAGAAGTGATTAGTTGAACATGAGCTTTACCTACACTAATAAAAATAAAAATATTAGATATAAAAAATCTTGTGTCAGCTGCGTTTCGACTATGGTTTCGACTATGATCATGTAAAAACATCCACCTCTTTCTCTCTTTGCAAAAAATGTATCTCCCATCACTTTCACACCTAAAACACGATGTTACATTCATGCAAGCATTCATGCATAAAACCGCCCACGTCACTCATCCAAGACCAAGCATTAAAAGCTGACATATGCACCAAGGCTTTGTGGTAAAAAATTTAATTGCGCCGTTCCGCCCCGACCATTAGGCCCCTCTCCAAAACGCTTGTATAATTTTATTACCATTTTATACAGCTTACCCGTAGATACTCGTTTTTGTGTTCGATTTGAAGTGACCGATGCTTTACACGCTTTTGGTATTTATTTTACTAGCTGTGCGTCGCAGTTTTACCCATAGTACTCCGCTCCTGTTGGTCTTGGCGTGATGATATATAGCCTATAGCCTTCCTCGATAAATGGGCTATCGAACACCGAAATAATTTTTCAAATCGGACTAGTAGTTCTTGAGATTAGCGCCTTCAATCAACAAACAAACTCTTCAGCTTGATAATATTAGTGAAGATTCTATTAAACATGAGAGTAAAGACTAGACAAGTTAAAAGATTAACAAACTACTACATAAAATAGATTCTTTATATTATATGTATTATTTATTTGTTCTTACAATCTGCAATTGCATATATATTTTATCACGATTTACTCCCAAATAAAATTATACCATATGTTAATGTTATAGGTTTCCTTAAGTAATTTCAAAACATTTAATTTAAAAGCTGTTGCATTTATATAGCTTCGGATTGAATTTGTTTTAGGAGGTTCGTTGCAAAATGTTAAAAATAAATATTATCGCAAATAAATCATGTTTTTGTGGAAATTAAAGACTTTAATCTTTAATTTCCACAAAACACTAAATTTTCGTCGTAATTATGTAACTGTTTTCGGTGTAATTTTTGAAGTGAAACTTATTTAGACGCGTTGAGAGTAAAATTGCAAGGTCGTGTGATGGCAATACCGTCACGTCATGGACTAAGGCGATGATTTTGGTATCTTTGAATCTAGTCTCAGAAGTTTCACTTCTGACACGTATGTTCGGCACACACACTCTTTTTTAGTTAACCCCTCACGCGTCCTACTATAACATACTGATTTAGTTACGAGCAAATAATGTACGTAGGACGCGTGAAGCTTTAAACTACTAACATTGACACCCCTTTTGAATAGGATATCTAGTAACCAAATTGGGTCAAATCCTAAGCCTTCAAATCAATAAAAAACATCTCCATAATCAATTCCAAGCAGACGAGTTAAGCATAACGTTACATCATGACGAAGCGATTCTCAGCAGCTGACGATCAACTAACGATTACGATTATTATTTAAATCGATATCCGATGAGTGTTATCCTCAGCAAGCGATTCGTTGTATCGATTTATTTGTGATGTGTTATATTTATGGGAAAAGGTATACCTAATAGATATTTTCTTTGCTGCTTTGAAATGATAGTAAACACTATATTAAGAGAAATAGTGTTTTACTTCTATGAGAGTAAAAATCCTGAAAACAGTTATGATGACTCCATTTATAAAGAAGAAATTCGAATTTTTAATAAATTTTTACTTATTATTATAATCAAACAATGGTAAATACGGTTATATACATAGGTTTATATGCTATATATATGCTATGGTTTCTATCTAGTCGTTTGAAATCATAACATATAAGCTACGCTAGCTAAGTAATTATACTAACTGTGCCCCGCGGTTTCACCCGCATTGCTCCGCTCTTGTTGGTCATAACGTGATGATATATGGGTATAACCTTCCTCGATAAATGGGCTATCTAACACCGAAAGAATTTCAAATCGGACCAGTAGTTCCTGAGATTAGCGCTTTCAAATAAACAAACAAACAAGCTCTTCAGCTTTATAATATTATTAGCATAGATATGTGTGTACACACAGTTGCAGAATTTACCTAGAATATAAGCATAATAATATAAACACGTACACGATATAAACTCCTCTTAACAAGGCGAAGCGAACATAAACTTTATGAAAGACAGTCAAGCCGATTAAACAGTATTCCGATCCATTAAACATAATTACGTTGAACTGAAAAAGAGGAAATTAAGTAAAAAATACAAAACTTTTTTAATCACACAAAATGAGCGCGCAGTTGGTAACTTTTAACAAAGTACCGATTTTATATTTGGAATTAAACTTCTGATGAAATATTCGCGATGTTCTTGTTTCGCTGAGGCATCTTTATTATTTCTTTGTTCTGGCATAGCAACGATATAATGTAATAAATATTCATTTTACACAATAATAATGATTAAACAAAGGTTTGTATATATGTATTTAATTAACGTTAGGTTGGTGAAGATCCTACGCGATATGTACAGTGGTGTTGGTATGTACCTACACTTGAACAATTGAAAAAGCTCTTATTTGCTTATTTTAGCGATTATTATTTTTAGTATATGGCGTAGATTGTTTCAATAAACTGCAGGATGCTGATTTTTATCCAGAATTTCCTGCTATTCGAGATAGAAATTTTTTATCCCCAATTGCGAATATGTTACAGAATAATTTAACAATACACATTTTCTATAAATTACGTAGAAATAACAGTAATAAAGTAAAACTTCACACGGAAATCCGTATAACACGCCACGCCACGTCATTGAAAAATAATACGAAAAATCATATATTTTATTTAAGAAAATCCAGTTTACACTCTTAATCCAGCTTTTTGAAAGGTTCTCTCACACGAGCAAATCCTTGTAAATTCTATTAAAAGGCACAAAGCAGTGCGGAAATGTAGATTTTTAAGGGATTAATGCTCTAATTAGATCTTACTCTGTACGTATTTGCTGGTAGTGATGCGGATTGTACCAAATCTTTGTAAATCCTTTTGGACTTTACGAAGGATCGAATAACAAGACTTGTATGAGCACCTGTCCTTGATATGAATACTACCTAATTAATATTCCTTTCAAGTTAATCCGAAACACAGATAAATAATTATCAAATATTATGTTAAGAAGTAAATGGGCAAAGTTCTGTATATCTGAGCAAGTCATACCTAAAGCATTTTTTGTGTTATGCAACTTCATTTTCCTAGTATAAACGCATCGACATAAATCCTGTCATTACAGTAGGAAAAAAGAGCTTTATAAACCATTTTTGTTCCTTACGTATTCTTATGAATTTTCACTTAACCGAGATTTAACTATTTATCTGATAGTTTTCAAATTACTTGAATTATTAACAATTCACCAACGTTAGATTTATATGCAAGCACACTATTGTGACTTACTTAATCGTCACTTAGCATGTAGCGCGCATTAAGTTATGCTGAGGTCGTATTAATTATTCCTTAGCACCGTTTGTGCATAATTAGAAACGTCCTGCTCCTGAGATTTAAGTGTTAAGCTTAATTACTTCTAAGTTAAAGTTCAAAAATCTTATATGAATTGTGGATGGGAAACTATAAGCAATTTCGAAGTATCAATTTGATGCTTCGATTTGTTTAGTGTTTGATTTAAAAATTATGAATGGTTTTAAAATATGTTTTTTTTTTTTTTGTACAGACAAACCAATTCCTCATAACAAGGATTCAATTGAATTATTGACCACGAATACAGCTTTGTCCTTTTTTTGAAGTGATTTTTTTTATTTCACGGTCGCGACATGGCAATACCTTCACGTCATGGAGTAAGGCGACGATTTTGGTATCTTTGAATCTTGCCAAAGATGACTTCTGACCCTTGTGCTCGGCACATATGCTCTTTTTATAAGAAATATATCTGTTTATATAACCATGTACTTTTAACATAAATCTTTTACTATATAATAATATTATCGTCTAGCTAAAACAGCATCTTAAAATCTTATTCGCGTATGTTCAAAGGATTATGCGCTACGCATATCTAAAGTAGCGACCGTAATAAATTTATATAGTGAGGATAGGTACGGAGAATAAAATTACAAATGTTTATTAGAAAACCCCGTTAATGTTTTAATTAATGGATAAAATTGTACTAATGATAGCAGGTTTATGGCGGTACGTTTATGAGGTATAAGTACTGTAGAGTCATAAAAGCCACGTTTGACCTACCTGATAATAAACGACCCTTTTTATTAAGCCCATTCTAATTGAGATTAGATTGAATTAAAAAGATCCTGAAACCAAAGGTTTTTAATCCTTGCTTCCCTGACTGTACTTTTAATTTTTCTTTTAAATTTTTACCGGTTGTTCATTTATTACATAATTTATGTTTTTAGGACACCATAGCTATCAATTTCATTCCTTCAAATAACTTGTTTAAAATGAATTTATTTCATAAGATATTGGACCTAAATGTGCATTATTTTCATTGACAATTAACTTTACCTACAAGTCCTTCCATATAGGTAATAATATGACACTAATACAAAACTATTAAATCGATTTCGCTAAAATTAAAATCAACCTGTCCCTATAGGGTCGTACGGTCATAATAATACGGAGAAACAATTATCATTTATACAAGGCGGAATATCCGAGTAAAAAATTATGGAGACGAAAAGTAAGTCAAATTAATAACTTACTTTTCTTCATTTTGAAGTCAGCAGGAAATGCATTTGTATTTCTAATTAGCCGACTATCCAGTGCCTTCTATTATGCTAAAATATTTACCTAGTTTACGATACATTTAACCAGTTTTCCCTGAGGTTCCTAACTTATTAATGCAGTCTACAAATGTGGGGTGTACTCAAATATACAATGAATTCTTGGTGCTGGTAAATATCTTTGTTATAAACAGTTTTGGTTGGGGAATTTGTTGTGCATTTCATTACAAATTGTTTCATTGTGACTAAATGCACAAATGCATATATGTACTAAAGCTCGAGATTATTTCTTACACAAAGTTAATTCATTGATACATAGATAGGTGTTTTCTTAACAAATACATATTGCTATATATAGAGGTGATGATACAGATTTTATAATGCCAAAATCTCTCAGAATGTGATACTAAAACACACGTTAGATATCAGTTATTAATCATACCTACTACTCAATCAAATAAATATTATAATATTATGATAGGATCTTTAGGATATGCATACTTAGCGCAGTGATAAATAATGATAATCTTGATGGTATATTACTAGTTATACCAACTACTACCTAGTTATCCTACTCAATTATAAGATTCAAGCACGTCTAGTTAAGGAGTGACAGTTTATTCAACAGCTAAAACACAAACGGTACAATTCCTTCACTACTCCCCCAATAGTTTAGTTTATCTTCCGATTCAGATTTTCGCGTGCATAAATTTACATCTTAGACGCAAAACTGATTTAATCATGTCTCAAATTACTTTGTGTATTTTAATTTATATTTCTCGCTTCGTTGCTGAAGTTTGGTCGTTATTAAATAAATGTATGCGGCTTAATTGTTGAGCCGGTGCGGTTTGCGCGATGAAATGTATAATTTGATCAGGATTATTCAATTTACCGTCTTTGGTGATAAAAATTTGTTGTGGCGTAATTTTTATTAGTTTTGTTACCTTATTTATAAGATACAGCAGTAGAAGTAGGAGGGAATATTGAAGTAGCTTTGGTATTATCTACGCAAAATAAAAGAAGAGTCACAGTACGACAACCGAAGTAGAATTTTCTGAATAAACTTTGTATACCTATAGGTAATTAAATTATCTTAAAATAATAATTGATTAAAATTTCATTTAATTGAATTACCATAATCTTAAATAACACAAAAGCAAATGAAATAATGCTCAGTACTCAAAATACGTGCTTTGGTATAAAATCAATCAAATGAATGATAAATGCTTTATAAATATATACATATCGACAAAAACACGTATTTGCAAACATAAAATCTTTAACACCAGATCACAACTTCTTCACTTAACTTACAAAAACAGTTGCACTACACTAACCTTAAACAATATTAAAACATCGCAAAGGATTTTCAATCAAACGAACCGCATAGACAGACAGACAAAGAGAAAAAACGCGGACGCTCCGGGCGTTTCATTTGTCCCTCGTGCTCTTTGTTTGTTAGCAAGGTTTCATTAAGCGATCCTGGAAGGGAATAACATGTTTGTGCTTTGATATTTTTTCTATTGATTCCTTTAATTACTGTTACATTGATACTGTTGCGCGCAGTCTATATCGGTATTTGCTGTATTTTTTTCAATGTAAACACTTTTTACAAGTCTGAGGTTTTCCATTTCAAAATACATATTCTTTTACAGTTTACGTTCGTATTCGGTATCCATACGATAGG